>PVIY010003865.1:0-108527 GCA_004026745.1 Myrmecophaga tridactyla | reverse complement strand
TAGTAAAATGAAAGAAAAGGAAAATAATATTTATGATAAAATCTATGCTTAAGTTTTTATATGTATCTGAAATGTATGACTTAGAAAATATGTAACTAAAATTGACAAAAAAAGAGGTAGAAAATATCTATTAAATAATAACCTTGTCCATTAAAATGTAAGAATATTTAATAAGATGACGTGTTGGAAAATAAACAGAAATATCAATAGCTTTCTTAAACATCAATATATATGTAATGGAAGATTATCTTACCAATAATGACAAAATATTTTAAATACATGTGAATACATTTAATGCATGGTATCCATAGGGAAAACCATCTATAAATTTCACTCAAAAGAAATGAAAGAAAACTTTAAATATCAAAAAGAATAACTTAATATTTTAGTAAGTATCCATATAATAAAGATATAAAGAGTTCTCCTACCCAAATATTAAATCATCCCAGAGAAAAATTCCAAGGTTATAATTTTTTAATTTAGCAACCTAAGTCAAGAGACAATCTGCAAGGGTAAATATAATAATAGACAGAGAAGTTTGCTAAAATCTAGATTATCCAAGAGAACTTGTCCTCAAGATGTTTGACCCAGCTATAAAAATCAAAATCACTTGGTGCTAAATTCATTTTATACTGGTGTGAAGTGTAGACAAATATACTATTAGAACAGAATGTTATGCCTAGGAAGGAGACAAATTTAGAATTAAGTTTGTGGTCATGTAGCATTTCAAATCTGGGAGAAAAGTAAAGGATTATTTCATACATAGTTTAGATAACCAAATGTTTCTTTTTTATATAAAAAGGAAGAAGAGAATTAGATCTCTCTATTTCCCAATAAACAAAAATAAATTCTATATCAACATTTCTTTCAAAATAAAGAAAGAGAGAAAATAGGGAGAAAAAGAAAGAGAGGAAGGAAGAAAGAAAAAAAGAAAGAAAGAAGGAAGGAAGGAGGGAGGGAGGGGTAAAGAAAGGAAGGAGGAAGAGAGGAACAAAGGAGTGAGGAAGTGTCAAGAGAGTGAGGGAGGAAGGAGGAATGGAAAAAGGGAGAGAAAAAGAGGAAAAATGAAAGAATTCTCACACGTTGTAGGAGAACATATAAATGAATATTAATAAAATCTTCAGACTTGAAAAGGATCTCCTAAAGCACATGTGATAGTTCGCTTCAGGTGTCAGCTGGGCCAGATGATGGTGTCCTGTTATTCTGTCGCTGTGGACTTAAATCATCAGCACATGAATATCATCTATGGCTGATTACATCTGCAGTTGGCTAAGGGGAGTGCCTTCTGCAATGACTGGTGTTTAATTTAATCAGCTGGAGACATAAAATGAGAAGTCAGGAGACAGAGAAACAGTTTCAGCACAGCTCAGCTCAGTGCTCAGAGCTGATAGCAACACAGATATTTGGAGATGCAGAAGGGAAATACTCTGGAGAAAGACATTTTAAACCAGAAGGCAGGAGAGAAGGCCAGAAGACATGTCTATGTGCTTTCCCATGTGACAGAGGGACCCAGATGAAAGCTACGTGTCCTTCCTCTGAGGAGCTGTAATTTGTAACTAAATAAATCCCTTTTATAAAAGCCAATCCATTTCTGGTGTATTGCATTCTGGCAGCTTTAGCAAACTGAAACAGCATAATAGTAAGGGCAAAAATCATTTTTAAAAGCTCAGATAAGTATTGTAATATAAAATATTAGTATATGAAATAAATATTTGTATGGAAAAAGACATGTTATGCAAAGTAAGAGATAAGGAGCAAATTGGATTGTGGCCATCTTCAATACATCAATAAATATAAAGAGCACTTACAAATCATTAAAGAGCAAAACATGCCAATAGGAAAAAAAGGCCAAGGATAGTAACAGTAATCCAAGCTTCCTGTGCCTCCCAAACTCTTCTTCACTTTTTTGATTCCCTTCTCTTCTCTTGGAGTCCGTTTCAGTCAATCACTCTCCTCCAGTGGGAATTCAGTCTATCTTTTTCTCCACTTCCTCCCACTGTGCAACATACTTGCATATATATTTATTTATAACAAACACTAACTCCCTCCCTACCCACCCCAACTGAATTTATAAGGCATTCAACTTTTTTCCATTTTATTAAAAATATTTCATGCATAAAAGATATATTTATTAAACACAGATATAAAGTATAAAACATAATAATGAAATAAGCACCAATTAACTCATGAGTTTGAGAAATGGAACGCTCCAATAATTTTTGAAGTCTTCTGTGTTCCCTGTCTTTTTTGCATCACTCTCCTTTCTTTGACTCCTCCAGAGGCAGCTTAAATTTTAGTTTATTATTACTTGTATTTTCTTACAGTTTTATATCATGTAAATGCTTCCACAAAGAATGTATTCTTAGAATTTTTTAAATTTAGCACTTTATATAAATTGTATCATACTCTAAATATTCTTCTGTTACTTGCTTTATTTGTTCAAAATAAAATGAGATTCACTCATATTGATCCTGTAAGTTATCCATTTTCCTACTGATGGACATATGCGTCGTTTCCTGCATTTTTGATCTTACAAATAATCTGGTTGTGAACTTTCTTATGCATGTCTTTTGGTGCCCATGTGCAAGAGATTCTGAAGAGTATACACCCATGAGTACAACTGCAGGGTTGAAGGGTTTACATATCCTAACTGTACCACATAATGCCAAGTTGTTCCAAAGTGTATATCGGTGTACCAATATATAAATACTCCCACTTGTAGAGTATTTGGAAAGGTTTAATTCCCCCTTAACATTTGGTATTTCAGACTTTTAAAAAACGTCAATATTTTGGTTAAGTATCTCATTCTGGATTTAATTTTCATTTTCATAATTTTAATGATGCTGAGAATTTTCATGCGTTATTGAAAACTCCTATTTTCTGTTAAATGTCTATTTATACCTTAGTCTTAGGAGTGTGTTTTTAATTTCCAAATATAAGCTTTATGATTTCTTTTAGTTTGTGATTTTTAAATCCGTTGCATTAAGAAAAGAGAATGTGGTCCAAATGAAACCAGATATTTGAAATTTGTTGAAACTTCCTCTAGGGCCTATGGGTTTTTCCTGCATTGTATGTTATATATGATCATTAGATCAAATTTATCAATTATATACATCCATTGTTAGGTATTGTTTGTTTATCCATTTGAACTCTCCTTTACTCAGAGCAATGCATCACAATCTTCAATTATGTTAATGTATCATCTGTTTCTTCTTGTAATTATGACAATTTTGGCTCTAATAAATTTTGAAGCTATGTTGCTCATTGCAGATAAGTTTAGAATTATTATATCTTTCTAATGACTTGAAATTTTCATTATTATCTATACCTACACCATTATCTATATATGCACAGCTATACCTAATTAATATTTGTCTAATGTATCATTTTATATCTTCTCTTTAAGCCCTTCTGATATCTATAGTCAGAGGTGTGTATTGTAAACATCATAGTATTGCATAAGATTCATTGAAGAGGATTAAACTAAATTTTGAGTCTGTGAGAAGTCTAATAAAATTGTTTACTTCTGTCTCTTACTTTTTGTGGATTAATGATAGATGTGGATTTCTTTTTACCACCATATTCTCACTTTTTTGCTATGTTCCTTTTATTTTTATCCTTTCTTTTCTTCTTACACATTTAAAAAAATTTTTTCTCCTTCCATTTTTCCTACTTTTGTGGTTTGGAAGTTATATATTCCAATCTCTTCTTTAAGTGGTTACTCATAATCTGCATATTTCACTTAATGAAAACTAAAGTAAATCAATGAATTTACCTTTCCTTTAAACAATTGAAGGGATTTCACATTTAAATTCCAATCAGTCATCCATACAAGTCTTTAAAATTATATTGTAGTCAGCCTTTTAGTCACATCTTGTTTTTCTCTGATCCCCTCAAGTTAAACATTATTATAACATGCTTACAATTTCCCTTGCTCACCAATTTCTTTTAATCATGCCTTTTGGGGTGAATAATTTTGCTTCTTCCTAAGATATAGCCATCTTTTTAGTAATTCATTTCTATTTGCCAGAAAATGTTTCTTTTTCTCCTTCTTGAAGCATTATCATGCTGGCTACAGTTCTGGTTTAATAGTTAGTTTTCCTCAACAGTTTAAATGTGTTATTACTCCACTCTCTTTTATCAAATTGCCATATCTTTCAGACTCATTTTAGTCTCTGTCTTTAGTCTTCAGCAGTTTCAAACATGTCTAGGTACAGATTTTGTTTGGTTTATCATTCTTGACTGTAGTGTGTTTTCCAAATGTGAGGTTTAATATCTCTCGTCAGTGTTTAGAAAATCCCTAGGGATTATTGTGTCAGATATTAATTATTAAAAGCTCAGACTATGTTGTTAAACTGCTAAGATCTTGGGGAAATTATTTAATTGTGCAATCAATGTATGCCTCAGTCTCCTTATATATGAAATGGGATAATAATGCCTACCTGATAGGGCTAGAACACTGCTGAGGACATAATAAGTAGGCATAAATTATTATAAATAATATTATTATAAATAATTATTATTTAATGTTATATATAATTATATTGTATTATAATTTATTATTATATTATTATTATTACTATTCTATTTATTTTTAGCTTCTGAAATTAGGATTAGACACTTAGACTATGTAATTCTGTCTTTCAAATCTTCTAACTTCTATTTCACATAGTCCATTTTGCCTCCCTGAATAATTTTTTTTGTTTATCCTAATTTCAGTTTCTTTCAGAAAGTTTTAAACCCATCCACTGAAATTGGTATGTATAATTTTAAATCCTAGATCCTAGTGGCTCTTGCTATGCCTTCTGTTGTTTCTGCTGACTCACATTTATGCTACCTGTTTCCTCATGTATTTTATAATCTTGTGCTTGTGTTATAACTGCATATTTTTGCAACTTTATATGCAATAATTCCTTGCGTCCTCAAATGGAGGGGCATTTCTCCATGAAGGAAGTCAAAAGGACCTTAATTCAACTCTCATGTTGATTAGTAAAATTATGAGCTCTAAATGGGCCAAAGAGCAGTCCTGCGGAATCGTTTCAAGGGAGACTTTGACCACCTCGAACCCAGAACCAGGGCAGACAAGTCTCTCCATCTTTGCAGAGTACCTTGCCTCCCCTAATTCTAATTTTATTATGGTTTCAGAGCTCTTGGACTGCAATATTTCTATAATACTCTAGGGTTTAACTCCATAACTTGTAAGAGTCCCAGGCTTTCATTTCTTGTCCCTTCAGCTGCCATAATTATTCAAAGTTCCAGGTCAGTAAGTTTATCTGCAGATATTCTTAATGTTTCAGCACTCACTGCTCAGTGTTTTTAACTTGTTTATCATTTTGTTTGTATTTTTTTACCCTTTCCCCTCCAGACTGTCTCTTACTTTCTTGCCATAGGGCATGTATTCTTACGTGCCTTTCTTTTAATATAGTATTATTACATGTTTTATAGCTGGAGGATATTTTCTATTTCATCCTGTTCTATTGTCAAGATAGGAATTTGATGGTTAATCTAAAAAAATAAATTAAATCCTATGAGAATCTAGCCCAATAGATGCCTAGCCTGATTTTAGATTTTTAGCTAATGCGTTATTCAATAAACATGTCTTAAAGCAAAGACGATTATCTACACACACGAATAGAAATTCTCATCTGGTTGCTGTTTGATGCTACCAGTGCACACACAAAGATAGACTAAAAGCATTTGCATCAAATTTGTTGAAATAAATTCTGCTGATTAGAGTTACGGTGTTGTGGAAAGGGAAAAGAAAACAAATAGTGATTTCCAGGCAACCCCCAAATCAAAAGTAACAAGGACCACAAATTGCAAAAGGTGACTAGCAAATGAGTCACTTTTCCCTTGGCAAGGTCAGGATAGTGATAGGATTTATGTGTGTCCTAGCAGGTAAGGCAGCTAGTTGTTAAAAGGTTTTCATAATCAAGGTAAGCACTCCTCAGAAAAAGTTCAATTCCTATTTTTTGGATATTATATGTTTTTCCTATGTAAAAGTGAAGTATAATTTACCAAAGCCATTTTGGTGCAACAAAAAATATTTTAAGCAATTATTAGTTATATATCATTTTCTTCCATAAAGGTATTTTCCAAAATGATCTTTGAAGAAAAAAATCTGTAGATTTCTGTAAGTTAGTTTTCCTCAGAATGCCCTACTTTAGAAATGTGACTATATTTTATAAAAGTAAATTTTCATCAGTAAACTTGAGAAAGGTTGTAAAATAAAGCCTTCAATGGTTTTCTGATGCTGCAAAAAATCACTGCACTGCCATCTTAATAACTAGGATTGGCTTAGTCCATCTAGATGGATCATAAACATCAAATTGTCTACCTGTGAGCACAGGGTCTGAAATTTCCACCTTAATGAAAAAATAATTGGGAAATTTTATCATCAGTTAAGTTTAACAAATGCCTAGCGCCCATATGCAGAGTTGGTGAACCAACATCTTTTCATGACTACTGCATTGAAAAGCAGTGTGATAATCTTTGTAGAGGTGGATTACATGAATCTACTTACTGACCCTTCTCATAGGCAATAGCATGATGAACATACTACAAAGGACTCGCACATTTTCTCAGGTTTATTTAGAAACACAGAACACAGACAAGATTCAGATATACAATACCAGGCTACCAATATGGAAGTGGGGGAATGCTCTTTGCCAATTTCTGGGCAATCAGTTACACATACAAAGAAGCATGAACCTTCTCAGGAAAGCTTTGTAAATTTATGAAATCTTGCCCTACTTATGGCAATGGGTCATTGATTTCTATGGTTGCATCCTGATGGGAAGTGAGTTCAGTTTTTGCTACGTCAAAGCCCTGGAAAGTACCACCAAAGCTGTATAAAATAGGATTATCACAAGGATCCAAACACTACACAGACAAATTCCAGGGCTTTAAAGTTTGCACCACGAAAGTACACAAACAGAAGAAAATTCTTGATTCCAAAATATACCAAATTCTCTTACATCAATAGAGTTGACAAGAAAAATGATCTGCAAGTCTGCAATGCAACAAGATAATTTCTCTGAAAGGACTATTACTCTAGTAGTTCAGACAGTCTAATTTCCACATTGAGATTAAATATAGGATGCCAGTTCCTCATGGAATTGAAGGATAGAGATTCCATCCTTGGTATTTTGTTGTTTTATACTACTTTAGACTATTGCTCATACTCAGCAAACCAGAATTGAAAATGAAATTTTGGATGGATGAATAGATAGATGGATGGATGGATGGATGGATGGATGGATGGATGGATGGATAGATAGAGAGAGAGAGAGAGAGAGAGAGAGTCAGAGAGAAACAGAGAGACAGATTTACTTGCCAAAATTGTTGACAATTAAACCTTTTCCAATTCGATTGCTCAAATATGAAATGTTGCTAAAAGATGGTGAGTTATTAAAGTTATTGTATGAGAACATGTACCTTACAAACTGCAGCCTCACTGCTACTCCCTTGGAAGCAGTCAACTCAGGTCTACAATTCTGCTGTCACTGCTCCATGAATCCTTACACTTTTCAGTCAGTGGTAACTCAAATGGATTTTGATGTCTTATTCTTATTAAATATCTCTTTTTTTGATGGTCTGTTTTAGTGATGAAATTTCCCTTCTGTCTCACTACTTTTCATATCCTCTTCATTGACATCAAGCTTGGCTTGCCTATCAAGTCATTCCATAAACTTATGGAAAGACCCTGAGTTATTTTGTTGATGCATATTCCATGATTAATGTATTAATTCTTTAATTCAACAGATTTTTATTCAGTATTTACCATGTCCCAGGTACTTTCCTAGGTGCTAGGGATATGGAATAAACTGAAGTACTAGAAATCCAGCTTTCACTGAGAAGTCATTCTCATTGGGAGAAATGTGCAATAAACACATACGGGTAGTAAAATTTATAGTATGTCAAGTGATAACTCTATGGAGAAAAATAAAGTTGAGAAGTGAAAGAGCATAAGGGAGGTTAGGAGAAGGGCTGGGGGACATACTCCATGGAAGATGGTTAGAGAAAGTGTCAGAGATAGGGTGACATTTGAGGAAAGACTTGAAAGTAGTGAAGGAATGGTACATGAGTGCTTTAGTTTGCAAGCTACTGGAATGTGATGTACTAGAAACCAAATGACTTTTAAAAAGGAGAATTTATCATGTTGCAAGTTTATAGTTCTAAGGCTGTGAAAATGTCCAAATTAAGGCAAACTATGAAAATGTCCAATCTAAGGTATCCAAGATAGATACCTTAGTTCAAGAAGACCAATGATGTTCAGGGTTTCTCTCTCAGCTGGAAAGGCACATAGCGAGATCTGCTAGCTTTCTTTTCAACAACTTCCCTGGGGCTCTGTCTGTTCTATGGACTCTGTCAGTTCTATTGACTCTGTAGGTTCTGGTAGCACTCATGACTCTCATGGCTCTTTAGCTTTTTCCAAAATGCTTCCTCTTAAAAGGCTCCAGTAAGCAACTCCACCTTGAATGGGTAGAGATGCATCTTCATGGACACCATCTAATCAAAATTCTGATCAAAAGTTATCACCCACAACTGGGTGTGTTACATCACCATGGAAACAATCAGGAAGGTTCTACCCAGCAATATTGAATGAATATTAAAGGACATGGCTTTTCTGAGGTATGTAATAGATTCAAACTGGCACATTTCACTCTTTAGCCCCCCAAAAGATATAATCTTCCCAAGTACAAAATACATTCATTCCATCACAATACCAGAAAGCCTTACACCATTTCATTAACAATGCAAATACAATTCAAAGTTATAACTGTAAAAAATATCATCAAAGTCAACTACAGGTATGGTCTATCCTAAGACAAAACTCTCCTCTGGCTCTGGACCTGTAAAACTCAGAACAAGTTATTTGCTGCCAACCTACAAAGGAGGGACAGTCATAGAATACATATTCCCATTTCCATAGGAAGAAATTGGAAGGAACACAGGGATTTCCAGACCCAAGCAGTTTCAAAAACCTGCAGGGCAAATTCCTTTAGACTTCAAAGTCTGAGACCCATTTATCTTCGGGGCTTTAGAAAGCAGCAGTGACACCCTTTCCAAGGGCCTACACATCAGCCCACCTTTCTATGAATGCAACTTTGGGGGACATTAGGGAGACCACCTTTTTCTCAACTCCACCCTCTCCAAGCATCAAAGTTGCACCTGGGCTCTCTGCTGCCTGCAGGACACATGCTTAATCCCTCCATAACAATGTGGTAGCAACCAGACTCTCCTCAATCCCCAAGGAATGTGCTCCATCCTCTCCAAGGCCTGAGGCAGCACAACTCTTCTCCTGCAAAGCCGTTGAAGGCCTACCTTCTGGCTTCAGGGTAAACTCACCCTCTCCAAGGGCTTGGGTGAGTCCACTCTCCTGGTCCATGGTTTCTTGACTTCAGACCTTACCTTCCATAGTTCTGCCTCTAAAGTTAGTTTTCCTTCAATGTGTCCCTTTTCTTCCCCTCTTAAGCCAGACTGACAGTGGTTCCATTTATACAGATCCCCCAGCCCTCTTGTTGGCTTTCTATGTAATAGGCAAGGATCATGCCCGTCAGACAAAAGGAGTTCCCATGAATCCTTCTTGGATAGCTCTATCTCCAGTCCTGGCTTTTTCTGAAATGGCTGACTGGTTCTATGTTTGGTTAAATCCTTACATGGGGCACCATTCTCTGTGGTCCCCCCTTTGGAAGCCCAGAATATTTCAGACCATCAATTTCTGGTTTCTTTGTACCCAAGGGTTCAGTTCTCAATTTATCTCTTTCCTGTCACATTTCACTATAAACCACAAGGAGAAACCAGGCTGCACTTTCCACATTTAATTTGGAAATTCCTTGTGCTAAATATCCAAGTTCATGGCTTTTAAAATCTTCCTTCCATCTAACACCAGTGGTCAATTTTGCTAGATTCTTTGCCATTTTAAAACAAAGGTTGTCTTCTTTCCAGTTTGAAATAACACATGCATCATTTCTAACAAAGGCCTTATCAGAAGTATCTTTAGAGTCCAGGTTTCTACCAACAGTCTCTTCAAAGTATTCTAGGCCTTCTCTATTAAGCTCCTCACAACTCTTCCAGAATCTTCCCCTTATCCATTTAAAAAGCTGTTATAACACTTTGGGTATTTGCAAACTGTAGCACCCCACTTCTCTGGTACCAAAATCTGTTTTAGTCTGCAAGCTGCTGGAATGTGATATATCAGAAATGGAATGACTTTTTAAAAGGGGAACTTATTAAGTTGCAAGTTTATATTTCTAAGGCTTTGTGAAAATGTCCAAATTAAGGCAAACTATAAAAATATTCAATCTAAGGCATCCGGGGAAAGATACCTTGGTTCAAGAAAGCCAATGATGTTCAGGGTTTCTCTCTGAGCTGGAAAGGCACGTGATGAGATCTGCTAGCTTTCTGTTCAACAGCTTCCCTGGGGTTCTGTCTGTTCTATTGACTCTGTCAGTTTTGGTGGTTCTCATGACTCTTTAACTTTTTCCAAAATAGTTCCCTCTTAAATGGCTCCAATGAACAATCCTATCTTGAATGGGTGGAGACACATCTCGATGGAAACCATCCAATCAAAAGTTACCACCCACAACTGGGTGGGTCACATCTTTATGGAAACAATCAGAAAGGTTCTACCCAACAATATTGAATGAAGATTAAAGGACATGGTTTTTCTAGAGTACACAGCAGATTCAAACTGGCACAATGAGATTATTAGGGGAGAGGATTCCATAATTGGAAAACAAGTATAGAGGCAGGAGTATGTTTGGTGTGTTTAAGGAGCAACAAGAGAATTTTAGCCTAAGAAACTCTAATAATAGGTTTTATACATGAGGTGATGGGACATCAGAATTTCAAGATCAGAAATATTAATTTTAAGATATCTGTTAGACATCCAAATGGAGGTATTAAATATCAAGTTGCATATATCCATGTGGAGTTAAGCAATGTCTGGACTGGAGGCCTTGCCCTAAGAGATTTTATATTTATATATATTTAAAATCTATGTATAACATTATTTTGAGGCTGTTATGTATCCCAGAAAAGGCCATGTTCTTTCAATCCACTCCTGTGGGTATAGACCTATTGTAGGTGGGACCTTATGATTAGGTTATTTCAGTTGAGGCTTGCCCCAGTTGGGGTCCTAATACTCTTGGATCTTTTATAAAAGGATAATACACATACAGAAGCTAAGAGATGAAATTAAGAGAAGTTTAGAGAAAAAGCCCTGGAGAAGCTGAGAGGACCCACAGAAAACAGAGGAAGCCACTGAAGCCAGTAGCTGACAGCAGTGAAACCCAGAAAAAGAAGGACCAGCAGATGCCAGCCATGTGCCTTCCCGTGAGTAATGATTGAGCTGTAATCCTCTTTTTGTGAATTATTATCATTTCATATTTCATGATTAAAAAGATATAAAAGTACATTAGGATAAATTTTTGTGAGGGGAATACAATGGAAATAGTATTCTAAGAAGAAAAGGAATGGTTTTATTATAACTTTTATAATATTGTTACATTTTCCTACTGCTAAAGAAGGACTTTGAAATGTGATGATGTGTATAAAATTACTATAGTATTGAGACTCCATTGGATATATTTATAAGTGAGATGTTTATGTGAAATGATCATATTTAAAATATGTTGATAAGTTTCTTTTACAACTACTCAACCTTAAGATAAAACATTGAGATGCTAATCAAAATAACGTGCAAGTATATATAGTTTGCAGCTCAGGGGTATGAAGAAGTACTAGTGAAGAACATTGAGAATAAGCTGCCAGTGGAGCAGAAGGAAAACCAGAGAGGAGGGTGCTCTGGAAGTAAAGTGCAAAACTTGTTTCCATATGGAGGATATGATTAGCTATGCCTAATACAAAACAGCTGAGAGTTCAGATAAAGACTGAAAATTGATGCCTGCATCTGGCAACACAGTGGTTAAAAGTGATCTTGACAAGGAGTGGTTTGGTGGAGTTGCAGAGACCAAAGCCTAACTGACATATTCAAGAGAAATCAGGAGAAGAGAAATTTGGAGGCGGCAACCACAGACTGCTGTTTCAATGAGTTTTGTTTTAAAGGGGAACAGTTGGCAAGTGTGAGCTCAGAGGAGGTTTTTGTTTGTTTATATGAGAGAAGTGACAATATGTTTGTATGCTGTGTGAATCATCCAGAAGAAAGGAAAAACAATTGATGATGCTGGAGAGGGGGGTGATTACTGATGCTATGTTTTTGAGTGGGTGAGGAGAGATTGGATCTGCAGTACAAGTGGAGGGTTTGATCTTAGGTAAAAGCAGTTCTACCCTAGTAAAAAGAAGGAAAGAAGATCATATGGTTAGAGTTGGGGGAGTGAGAAAATGTGGTTTTGAGGGTTTTATGGAAATTTATTCTAGTTGTTTTAATTTTTTTTTCAATATAATCAGGACAAAGTCATCAGCTGAGAGTGAAGAATAGAAAGAATTGTTAGGGTTTGTAAAGGGTTAGAAGATGTAAAACTGTCATCTAGGAAAGTCTGGAACTAAGCAGAGGAAGGATATATAGTTGTGTCACTTGAGGTTATTTATCATTAATTTAAAGTGATGCACCAGTAAACCGATTTTTTTGGTCCTGTTTTCTCTGACCATGTGCACTGGCACAGGTGCAAGTTTAGAAAACACAAAGAACTGGATATTATCAGGATTGGGCTTTGCTGAGCAAGTAGAGCACGATGAGAAAGTTGTTAGTGAGTGATTAAAATATGGTCCATTGAACTCAATCCAGGTAAGAAGGAAGATGAGGGAATAAGAAGTGTCATAGATTGAATTTTGTACTCCAGTTTGGACATGTTCTTGGCCTTGGACTACATTCTGGAGAATGTAGATCCATTGCAAATAAGATCTCTTCATGTCATTTCAGTTAAGGTGTGGCCCACTGAATTAGGTGGGCTTTAAACTGGATTGCTGGAGTCCTTTATAGGCAGAGCAAAAGTCAGAAGTAATGAGAAGCCTCTGGGAACAGCCAGAAGCTGAACGTGAATGGAACCCAGAAGAAAACAGAGAAGATGACACCACATACATTGCCATATGACCAAAAAGCCAAGGATCGAGGATTGCCAGCAGCCCGTCCCAGAATACCACAGCTTTCAGGGAGAAAGCATTACTTTCCTGATACCTCAATTTTGAGTTTCTCCTCCCTCAAAACTGTGACCCAATAAATCCTCATTGTTTAAGCCAACCACATGTATGGGTTGTATGTTTTAGCAGCCAGGAAACTAAAACAAAGACTGTGAAGAACAGTGAATAGTTCATTGAACTATTGGATTTATGTTCCCATAGAATCAAATTATTGCTACAAATATGTTTCCCTTCCTCTTTCTTGGCCCCTTCCCACCCTCTGCTTTTTCTGTTTTGTTTGGGCTTCTTCCTTTTTAAATTTTCTCTGTCTCTATGTCCTTGAGCAAGTTACTTAATTTCTCTGTGCTTCAGTTTCCTCATCTTTAAAGCAGAACTCACTTTGTTATATTGTAAAGATAAATTATTTGATAAATACGTAAAGTTCTTGGAAGAGCACCTGACATAACAGTAAATATTCTATAAATGTTAGCTATTACTATTGTAATGCTTCTTTAATGATGTTCCTTCTTTAAATGTTTATTATACATCTACCATTTTCTCGTAATGTGAAACTGGGGTTACAAAGATGAATAGCAAACACTCCCTGCCCCCAGCTAACTCACAATGTTACCAAAACTAAGAAAGCCATCTTCACAGGATCCTCTGATGAGGTTATTTCTTATAAAGAGAAGGAATTAGCCAAATGAAGGCTGTTTGATAAAGGCAGAAAATATTCCAGGAGGAGGCAAGAAAGAGGAAGGGTAATGGAAAAATCTAGTCCTCATTTTTAAATTAGCAATATTGGAAAGCACAAGAATCCTCACGGTGAGCTGATTCCTTTCTCAAAAAGACAGATAATCACTAAGATTCTTGTGTGTCAACAGCATTCATCTCAGAAAAGCCCTCGTTTACATACAACTAAGGACTACTTGATAGAACACACTGAAGTTGTTATTAAGCATCAATAATTTTTGCAGTCATATATTCAAATTAGCTTATTTCAAAGAATTCCCCAAATATTCCAATGTGATATTCTATTAAGTAATTTTACTGCCAGAAAATGCTTACAAAGTTGCAAACTTTCTATTGCATACACATACAAATTGTCAGAATTTCCTAAAAATTCAGAAAAGGTCCTTTGCTATCACTGCATCATAGTGTTAGCTGAATTGGTGGTGATTTCCTCTGCTGTTTTACTTGAAAAAGTGTATGTTGATTGATGTTTGAGTTTTCTAAAGCTGCTAGATAGCAATATACCAGAAATGGTTTGGTTTTGCAAAAGGGACTTATTGGTTACAAATTTACAGTTCTAAGGCCACGAAAATGTCCAAATCCAGAAAAAGATACTGTGACTCTGAAGAAGTGCTGCCAGCATTTGGAACATCTCTGTCACATGGGAAAGCACATGGCCCGTATCCATTGGTCCTTGCTCCTGATTCCATTGCTTTCAGCTTCTGATTCCAGCAGCTTTCTCTCTCTAAGCATCTGTGGTTCCTTTCTTAGCTTCCCCAGAGCAAACTCTGGATTTCATCTTAGTTTAGCTTTTCCTGGGGTGCTTTTCTGACTGCATCTCCAAGTGTCTGCTCTCTGTGTCAGCTCTCCAACCATATGTGCTTTCTCCAAAATGTTTCCATCTTAAAGAACTCCAGTAAACTGATTGAGGCCTACCCTGAATCAGTGGGATCACATCTCCATGGAAACAACCTAATCTAAAGGTCCCACCCAACAATCGGTCTGCCCCCACAAGACTGGATTAGAAGAACATGGCTTTTTTCTGGGGGTACATAACAGTTTCAAACCAGTACAGTTGGCTTTATCAGTATCAGTTTTGTTGCAAATCTTTCAACCAATCCTACAGTGTATACCAACACATATTTACATGTTTGGGGATTATACTTTTCCAATAATTAAACATTAAGATCTGTACACATTAAATTTATGTATGTTATTCAAGTTTCTATTCACTTAATTTTCCACAAATTTCCTGCAATTTACTTTTTCTTGATGATATGCTGCTTCTCATTGAATACTACTCCAACAACTTATAACTCATTATCAAGATAAATTGCAATAAAAAAGTTGGATAATTTTAAAATTTATATGGTGTTTTAATAACACAAAAACATGTGTACAATTGCAATTCTTTTTTTACCAAGAAATAATAATCTGCTTATGTATGTTGCTGGTAACAAATTTTCTGCAAACATGACCATATTTTCCTTTTCAAATCATTATTTTCTCTCCAGTGGAATGGGGTGGGCATTTTATAATCTTTAGGGTCCTGGTCCTGATGGTAAGCAGAATGACACCCCAAAGATTTATTCATCCTAATAATCAGAACCTGTTAATTGGTACCTAACATGGCAAAACACACTTTGCAGATGTGATTAGAGGATTTTTTTTTTCTTTTTTTTTTTTTTTTTACATGGGCAGGCACCGGGAATCAAACCCGGGTCCTCTGGCATGGCAGGCAAGCATTCTTACCTGCTGAGCCACCGTGGCCCGCCCAATTAGAGGATTTTGAGATGGGAATATTGTCTTGGATTATCTGGGTGGGCCCAGTATAATCACAAGAGTCATAATAATGGAAAGAAGAAAGCAAGTGAATCAGAGTCAGAGAAAAAGATGTGACCACAGAGTCAGAGGTGAGGCAGATTTCAGGATACTACACTGCTGGCTTTGGAAATGGAGGAAGGGGCTACTAGCCAAGGACTACAGGTGGCTCTAAAAGCCAGAAAGGGTGAGGAAGTGGGTTCTCCTCTAGAGCCTCCAGAAGGAACACAGCCATGCCAGCACCTTAATTTTATGCCTTCTGGCCCTCAGAAATGCAAGATAATAAGTTATATTGCTTTAGGCCACCAACTATCTGATGATTTGCTACTGCAACAATAGAAAACTAATATAGTCCTATTTTAGAGTGCTGCAACACTAAAAATTGAATGCTTCTAATTGACAGAACAGTCATGACAGGCCCAATTGAAAGTAACAACTCTTTGGATCCTACTCTGTGCACCTACTAACCATCTGAAGGCTAGCAGACACTTCAGGCTCAACGATGATCTCAGGTTCAACAATGATCTGCTTTGTGTGGGACCATCTAGGAGAAGGTATCAGATCTCACTTAATTATTTTAGTTTTTATTTTTTTATTTATTATTTTTTTTAATTTGCATATGGGCAGGAGGCACCAGGGATCGAACTCCAGACCTCCAGCATGGCAGGTCGGAGCTCTGCCTGCTGAGCCACGGCAGCCACCCAATTATTTTAGTTTTTAAATATAATAAATGTATAGGTAGAGAAACATGGAATGAGAAATTAGTAAGCATGTATTGAATCATCTCTAGTTACTCAGAAATGCCTTGCTACTCCTACTACTGCCTTCATTGGAACTGACTCAAACAGTGGGGTTGAGTGGGAAGCACCCATGTTCACATCAGTTCCTGAGTATGTCTGACTATATGAAATCCAAAGGCAAATGTGAATAATTACTAATCAAATTGCATTATCCATGCATTTTAGTCCTTTCTGGGAGGGGATAACACAGAGTTATTACACTTCCTCTAAAGATCATAGACAAGAAATGCTAGGGATTACCGTCATGTAGGTTATTCGGTAGAATATAGGTCAGAAAATGTTACTTCCTGACAAAAGTTATGAGGGAGGCCCTTGGTAACATTTGTGGAGTAAATATCATCAGCTGTATGTAAGAATTTCCTCTAGGGCAGCCTTATGCTCACTAGCAGTATTATAATCTAGCAAATCTATAAATATCTTTAATAATCATCAAATTTCATTCCTCACATAATGAATACCACTTTGGCTTGAAACTTTAGTGGCTTAGAGTTTGAGAAATATCTAAGTATTTCAAAGAGCCTAAGTATAAGGCCATTAATCATGTAGAAATGAAAATAGCATCTGATTACCTGTTCCAAATGCTTCTGCAAACACAACTTTTAAACATTTTAAAAGATCTCTTCTGGTTGCTTTTCTCAAGTTGAGTATTTTAAAGGTAAACTAGAGTAGCATGCTTTACTTAAGAAGATGGATCTAAATGTACTTTTAGTGAAGAACTCCTGAGTGGCATTACTCTTATACTCGTACTACTTCTTCACAGCACAGAAAAAAGACTATAAGAAACATGTTATATGAAATTATTGCTTGTTGAAGGAGACCAGCTAACTGACTTATTAGCTGCTGCCTTGGTTGTGCAGGAAATGCGATTTGAAGACAGGGCTGTCTCACTGCAGGAGCTGGAGCTGAATCTGTCAGAGAAACTTCTACCATTACTCTTTCTTTCATGCCTCAGCAATGTTAGTATTGCAAAAGAAAATAATAGCCATGTCTGTTATTTATGCAAGTAACATAAATTGTAAAAGTCATATATTACCACCATGATAAATTTTAACAAATCATCTCAAAACTAGTGGCTCAGAACAGCCATCATTCATCCTTGCAGATCATCTGCAAATCAGCTGAGGATTGGCTGAACTATGCTGGGCTTGGCTGGGTTGTTGACAAGTTCCAAGTTGGGCCCAGGTCTGCTCCATGTATCTCTCATCCTCCATAGACCAGGAGAACAGCCTGGACATGTTCTTTTCATGAGAATTTTAGAAGCATGAAAGGAAAAGTCCCATCACACAAGCGCGTTTCAAGGTTTCACGTGTGCAGTACCCGCTGACTTTGCTGACATTCCATTGGCCAAAGCAAGCCACATAGCCAAGTCCAACATCAATGGAATGAAGATATATACTGTGCCCACAGTGGATGGAGAAGGAGGGAGAAATCTTTGCTAAATAGGAACCTAAACTATTAAAAACTTTTGACTAATTTAGGCCCCAAATTAATTCATTTCAAGGAGATAGCTTAACTCAAAGGATCAAAGGAAAGGCTGAACTGGGCTTGTAAAGGATGAAATCAGAGTGAATCCAGGAATCTACATAAGAGGAACTAAAAGATAGTCTCTGTAGGCCCTGTTCCCCAGATGAATGAGAATCAGTCATGTTCAGTCTTTGTATGACACCACTCAAGTCTGAAATTCCAGGCAGAACACATCCATTTGGACTAAATTGATTTATAATACATTCTGCTTGGGTTGGCTGATCAGGGCTTGGAAAACACTGGCTTATTTTCATTTTGTCTTTCCTACTTGCCACCTGAGACATAGTTTCAGCTTTATATTCCAGCCCCTGGAATTTGTAAGACTGGATACCAGCTTTGTTAAGAGTTACATATGTAACTATATTTTAGCTGATTATATCTGGTGGGACAAAGGAAACTTCTGACCCACTATTCAAAGCATGAGGGTGAAAGGAATTCCAAGTGTTTGTGAGGCTAAGATGATAATTAGCATGAGTTAATTAAAGACAGTCCCTTTAATTAAGGTGGTGATGGTCATCTTTTCTCCAATCCTGTGGGCTGCATTGAAGATGGAAATACCCAGATGAGTATCTGAGGATCTTTAAGGAGTGGGTAAAGGGGAATAGACGCAAGTAAGCAATATGCCAACTATATATTACAAATAGCACCGTAAGTTTGGAATTTATTGAAAACTTTACTATCATGTAGAGACACAGGCCAAGAATATAGTATAAAGATGCATGAATGAATATCTAAGTCCAGTTATTAGAGGGATTCATGCATGTTAACATTGAGTAAATCATGCATTAGTATAAATGATTGAGCAGTTATGCATACTTGTTCTATGTGGCAGTTAACATTTATATTCCACAAACATTTCCAGCCTTCTATCTTCTGGAACTATGGTGAGATTTTCTTCCTTGCCCCCATGTGTTTGAGTGGGAGCTGTGGCTAGTTTTGGTTGATTAGCTATGAACACAGTAATATGTGGCACTTCTGAAGTCTAGAATATCTGACTTCTATTAGAGACCCTCTAAAACTCTCTTTAAGTTTACTGTGGTAAAGAGCAATTCTGAAATTATTATTTGCTTCCTCAGCCAATTGAGGACACAATGAGCAGAGCCATGAACCAACCTGCAGTGGTTACAAGTAAAGTAGGCAAAAATGGAACGTTTGTTGTCTTAAGGCATGGATAGTTTTGGAATTTTTGTTGCTGCAGCACAACTTAACCTTTCCTGACTAATCAAGCAATGGATAGCAGAAGTGGAGTGCTGCCATAACAAAAATCTAAAAATGTGTGCATCAGGCAGAGGCCAGTGTGGAATCTCTTATCAGAGGCTGGAAGGATAGTGGTTCATATTATGCAATTGTGAAACATTTGGTAAAATTGTTGCCTGTGATAATGTGGAAGACAAATATTGTATCTAATGACTAAGAGTTCTAGGGAAAGAGTTTGGAAACAGGGTGTTCCTAGCACACATTGGTTGCTATTGACTGTTTGGCAAGGTGTTACAAGAAAATTATTGTCATTTGCAGTTAGATATAAGATATAACATAGAGAGTTCAGAAATGTAAGTACTTGTAGGTTTGGCAGGGAAAATTACTTATTAGTCCTAACAGCAAAAGATAAAATTGAGAAATGCTTTGATAAATAAAAGTCAGTTCAAACTTATCCTCATAGGCAGATAATAATCAATATCATGGTCCGTATAACTTATATCATCTTTAGACCTAAGACAGAGAGGTCTCTGTCCTAAACGTCTGTTTTAATTTGCAAGATGCCAGAATGCTATATACCAGAACAGGAATGGCTTTTAAAAAGGGAATTTAATTAATTACAAGTTTACAGCTCTAAGTCTATGAAAACGTCTAAACTAAGGTATCCAGAAAAAGATACATTAATTCAAGGAAGGTCAATGGGTCCAGAACAGTTCTGTCAGCTGGGAAGGCAAGTGGTTGGCATTTGCTCATCTCTTACTCCTGGGCTCCATTGCTTTCAGCCTCTGTTCCTGTGGGGGTTCCTCATTTTGCTTCTCTGGGGATGGCTTTCATCCTTGGCTTCCCTTGGCTCTCTCCAGGTTCTGGCTTGCTTAACATTTTATGGGGACATCTGCTGGGCTCCAAGCACCTCCAAACATCCGTGTCTTTGTTCTCCAAGTATTGGCATCTGTGTCAGCTCTGCTCTGAAGTTTCTGTCAACTCTGTCATTTCTGACATTTCTCCAAGATGTTTCACCTCTTAACGACTCTAGTAAACTAATCAAGACCCACCTGGAATGGGTGGATTCACATCTCCATCTAATCAAAAGGTCACACCCACAATTGGGTGCATCACATCTCTGTGGAGATAATCTAATCAAAAGTTTCCAGCTGATAATATTGAATCGGATTAAAAGGAATGGTTGCAGCCACAAGATTGGCTCAAGATTAAATTGTGGCTTTTCTGGGGGTACATAATAGCTTCAAACAGGCACAGCATCCTACTTCAGGAGACCCTGCATAACACAAAAATACATTTATCAAAGAACACATGGGCATCTCTTTATTCGGGATCCAATGCTCAAAATGTTGGCACAACATGATGTCATAAACTTGAGCATTGGTTCTGCTAAATAACACTGTTCGGGACTCAGGAAAATACCTCTCCACATCCCATTGTTTTTATCAGACTCTTCTTTATCATGCCCTGAAGAAAATTTGCAAATAGGGCATTACATATTATTTACTTAAAGTTTACTGATCAAAATAATAGTTTAAAAAAAGCAAGGCAATTTTCCTATCATATCAACAATTTTAACAGATCAGATGAAATCCCTACAACTCCATATTCTTTAGTAAACAAAATGCAAATATCTCCTCAAAGCAATAAGAATAAAAGAGAATTATTCACAGCAAATTCACAACTCAGAAGAAACAAATGCTACTCTGATCTCTCTCTATAAAAGGATGAAGAAAAGTACTTTAATAAATAGGCAAATTTAAAGAAAAAGACAAAAATATCTGGAACATTACTATGTTTTTTGGATTATGATCCTGGAAAATGGCTGTCACATCCTTCTGACAGAATAAGAGTGTTTTTAGGAAAACACAATCTGACTCAAATTAACAATTATGATTCTTCACTAGATGAACATGACAAAATTTAAAATCTCATTTTACATTAAAATTTGCTTAGAGAAAGAAGTTGTAGAATTTGGCATTTGTATTATAAATCAATGACAGATCATGTGTTTACTACATTTACATGTTCCTCAACTAATCTTCGAGTTCAGACTTATCTAAAGAAGGTATATGTGACCAGAATCATTTAAGTTATTGGTTAAAGAAACAAAAAAAAATCCAATAAAAAATTGAAAATGCATAAATTCAATCACTAGTATTTAAAGAAGCATGAATAAACATCAATAAGAATATTCAACAAAGATAAATGCATGCCAATAAAGAAATGCCGATGTAGAAAAAATAATACATGTTCGGCATTAGAAAAATGTGCTAGTCAGGGTTCCTAGGGAAACAGAACCAACAGGAGATATCTGTAACTAGTATGAGATTTTATAAAATCGTCTCATGCAAATGCAAGGATGCAAGAGTACAAATTCCATATGGCAGACCGCAAAGTGGCAACTCCGATAAAGGTTTTCAAGGAATTCCCCAGGAGAGGCTGACTGGCTAAAGTAGAGGTGCAAGTTCTCTCTTCTGACTGCAGAAGTCATCACTCTCTCTCAAAAGCTTTCAATTGATTGGATTGAACACCTTTCATTGTGGAAGATGCTCCCCTTAGTTGATAGTAAATGTAATGTAATCACGCATAGATGCAATCAACTGACTGAAGATTTAATTCCATCAAACATCCTCATGGTAACAGTTAGGTCAGTGCTTACTTGACCAGACAACTGGGCACCATCACCTGGCCATGTGGACACATGAACTCAACCATCACACCAAACATTAAGATGTTTTTCATGACACTGAGAGAAAAAACAATTTTAAATAAAAAATCAGTTTATTAGAAATGATTTCAAAATTTGTGCAAGTATTGTTGATCATGTAAGATGATAAAAATAATGAGCTAAATAATTGCTATCTAGGTTGGAGAAATAAAATGAGATTATGAACTTAATGTGCAATCCAGCAAAAAGGAAACAATACATTGAATAAAAGTAAATATCATTTTGTTCAACTTGATTTTACCCAGCACAAAAATCATGATGAACAATAAATATTCAATACATTCATCATAAATATTGTTGAACTCTGATGAGAACAATGAAGTTTATTTTACTGATTTTACACCTATTGTAAAAAGTATGCATTCTGACTTAAGAATTGAAAAATAATTTTGAATTTTCAGCATTGATTTAAAATAGTTTCTATGACTATGATAATGTCACTAGCATAACTGATAATAGAAAATGTATTCAAACTTGAAATTGGACCAAAAATCTAGAAGCTAGTACAGCCCTGTTAGATTTTGTTGCTAACAAGCTTGGTGACAACCAACCAACAATGACATTCTTTAAAAAACTCAGAGATTACATACAGTTTTTTTTTTTATCTATCCAAAGATGGGACAAACAACTTGATGAAATAAATTTACAGTTTTGACCTTATAGATACATTTGAACACATGATAATCATGTCAAATAAATATGATTAAAACAATTAGATTTAATTAAGCATGATGTGAGATATTTTGCAAGAGTGAGGTAGAACTAATGGAAGATCCTCATATAAATAATGAAACATGATCTTAGGTAAACTGTTACCTGGTATTAATAATATGAGCAGAAGATATTTTAAAAATTAAGGACTACAATTTAAACTATTTCATTTTTAAAAGATTAAAATATATTTCAAGACTTGAAAAATAATTTTTAAAGCATAGAAACTGCTTGTGAAATATGCAATAAAATGACATTGAAACAAAATATTAAGGATATTAAAACAAGGAAACAAATGTTTTCAAGACTATAAAGAAGAAAGATGATTGTATAAATAATTCCAATTTCTATAGTTGTCTAGTCATGTTTTTCACAACTTGATTGAGAAATATTTCACATATCATAAAATTCACTTTTCTATAATTCAGTGATTTTTAGTTTGTTTGCCAATTTTTATAACCATGACCATTAATTCCAAAACATTTCATCACATCTGGAAGATATCCATATCCATGAGAAGTCACTATTCATTCCTTCCTTCCCCCAGTCTTGACAACCACTAATTTTCTTTCTGTCTCTAAAGATTTGCCTATCATAGACATTTCATATTAGGGAAATCATACAATATATGCCCTTTTATGTCTGGCTGCTTTCTTGTAGTATAAAGTTTTCAAGGTTCATTCATGTCATAGCATATTTCAGAACTTCGTTCCTTTTTATGACGTAATTATATTGCATTGTACGGCTATACCACATTCTATTTATTCATTCTTTGGTTGATGGATATTTGAGTTGTTTTCACCTTCTGGCTGCTATAAATATCTATGTACAAATTTTCGCATGGACATATTGTATCACTTTGTTAATGGTGCCAGAAATGCAATACACCAGAAATAAGTTGGCTTTTATAAAGGGAATTTATAAAGTCACAAATATACAGGCCTAAACCCATAAAATGTCCAAACTAAGGCATCCAGGAAAAGATACCTTGACTCAAGAAAGGGCCGACGATGTTCAGCATTTCTCTATCAGCTGGGAAGACAACATGGCACCATCTGCTAGCTTTCTCTCCTGGTTTCTCATTTCAAACAGGCTTCCCTGAAGGCATTTTCTTTCTGCATCTCCAAATGACTCTGTCTGCATTAGCTCTAAAGTTACTGTTCTCCACACATCTGCATCTGAGCTTTCTCCAAAATGTTTACCCTTTTAAAGGACTCCAGTAAACTAATCAAGATATGCATGAAAAGGACAGAGTCACAGCTGCATCTAATCAAAAGGTCACATCCACAATTGAGTGGATTGTATCTCAATGGGAACAATTTAATCAAAGGTTTCTACCCTTAACAACATTGAATCAGGATTAAAAGAAACATGGCTGCCCTCCACCAAGATTGGATCATGAAAAAGGACATGGCTTTTCAGGGGTACATAACGTCTTCAAGCTGGCACACTAATGTCTCCTAGGTATATACCTAGTATTATAATTGCTGAGTCATATTGTAGCTCTATGTTTAAATTTTGGGGAACTGCCAATTGTTCTCCAAGGCAGCCAGACCGTTTTGCATTACCACACTCCATATATCAAGTTTCCAATTTTTCCACATCCTTGCCAATACTTGATATCATCTGTCGTTTCAATTAGAGTCATCCTGCTGAGTATGAAATTGTATGTCATTTTGATTTTAATTTCTGTTTCTATAATGAGTAATGATGGTGAATGTTTTTTCATGTGCTATTAGCCATTAATATATCATTCTTAAGAAATTTTTTCTCCTCTTATTCACTGTTCTAGTTTTTTGTTTATTTTTATTTTATTTACTCTTTTTTTCTTTATTAAAGAAGTTGTGGGTTTACAGAACACTCATGAATAGAATACAGAGTTCCCATATAACACCCTGTTAATAACACTGTGGATTGGTGTGGAACAATTATTACAACTGATGAAAGTACATTTTTATAATTGAACTATTAACTGTCTTCCATGTTTTAATTTAGGGTTCACTATGTATTTGGAGTTCCACGGAATTTTTAAAAATTTGTATTCCATTACCATATATACAATATAACATTTCCCTTTTAATCACATTTGGATATATGTAACATTTTAAAATAAATTTCTGTTCAATCCTTTGACTACTATATTTTAATCTTCAAATTTTATTGAGATATATTCATATACCATATATTCCATCCAAAGTTTACATCTCACGGTATCATCACTTAGTTGTGCAATCATCACATTCAATTGTAGACAATTTTCATTGCTCCAAAGAGAAAAATAACAGATAGACACAAAAAATGAAACACTAGAATACCCCATATCCCTTACAGCCCCTATTATTGACCCTTAGCATTTGTGTGGTACACCTGTTACTGTTCATGAAATAATATTAAGGTATTACTGTTAAATAAAGTCCATAGCTTGCAATATGTAATTTTTCCCCATCTCGCACTCTATTTGTAACATTGTACAAGTGGAATACATGCAGTAGTTCATGCAAGAACTTATTTATATTTGTAGTGTTAACCAGTGACATACATGACTTCAAACACCCCTTTCAATCAAATTCACCTACAATACAGCACTATTAGTTATAATCCCCATAATGAGCTACCATCACCGTCATCCATCCCCAAACATTTAAGTTCAACCTCATTAACAAATCTGTACATATTAGATAACTGCTTCTCCTTCTCTAGCTTCTGTCTACCTCTAGGTAACCTATATTCTACATTTTGAGACTCTGAGTCTACATATTCTGGTTAGATTATATTAGTGAAGTTATACAGTATCTGTCCTTTTCTGTTTGGCTTATTTCACTCAGCATTATATCCTCAAGATTCAACCATGTTGTCACATCCTTCAGCACCTCATTCCTTCTTACTGCTGCATAATATTCCATCATATGTATATACCACATTTTGTTTTCTACTCATCTGTTGATGGACACTTGGATTGTTTCCACTTTTGACAATTGTCAATAATGCTGTCATAAATATTCATGTGCAAATGTCTGTTTGTGTCCCTGCTTTTAGCTCTTGGGTATTAACCATGTAGCAGAATTGCTAGATCATAGGGCAACTCAATATTAAGTTTTCTGAGAAAATTCCTATGCCTATTTTTATTGCATTAACTTTTTATTATTAACTCATATTTCTGACCAGTTGAAATATAATCTTAGAGAATGGAAATATGAGCAAATTGAACAAATGCTATACTTTTTGGTTTTGTTTATAATATCCAACATTGAAAAATTTGAAACTGCGACTTAAGTAATACTGTTGGATCTAAATATTACTTTAAAATATGGGAAAATTGTAGCGAAATAATGGAAATTCATATAATAAAAGTAAAATACTTGAAATATTTTGTGCAACATGATAATTTAATGTATGTGATACCCTTTGCAATGTATAGACCTGATATGTAAAATCCAGAGCTCATTTCTCAATATAATTTCTTGTCACTTTAAGTTGCTACCTAAACTGCAGAGCAAAATTTTCCCAAATTAAAATTTATATATATATAAAGATAAATACTACAGAGTAATTTAATTTGGCACTACTGACAGGGAAATACAAGTTATATGGAAATCTTGGTTGCATGTAGCAACATTATCAGTTAAGGTAAAATTAATTTTATTGATAAACATATGATATTTATTAATTACATATTCATTTTATTATCATACAAACATCTCCAATCCATCAAAAAACATTCAACCAGGATCCATAATATTGAATGTCATTGAGAATCTTTCTCCTTTTAATCAACTAGATTTTCAATTTAGTTGCATTAATGTCCAGGCCAAGGTATGAGGAAATAGTATATTTATCTAGTAATTTGTTAACTTAATTCATAATTTTTAAATACTTAGACATCTGAATTTGCAGTCCTATCTTAGGCTGGCATGGTCATGCCTATTGGTGAAATTTCTGAATGGATTACAATGGTATAATTTTGTGATCATACAAAATGACTTACTGAGAAAAGTTAAATATCAGCCACTACCTCTTAAATCTGGTAGGGCCAGGTACCTATAATTACACTCAACAAGAGAGGCATGGGTATAAGGAAGAGAAGACATATAGCCAATTAAAAAAAAAAATGTATCTAAAAAAGAAGTGTAGGCAGTTACTAACACTTGTTGCTGGCTGAATCAGATTGATTAGAACACTACTAAAAACATTATTAAGAAAATTGTACAACTAGAGAAAATATAAGCCTGGAATGTAAAAGTCTGAGATTGCTAGAGACTAAAACTGGCCTTTGGTTGTCCAATGTTCTTTAAGTAAAAAGTAGAGTGAGGAAGCTACTAAATCCACAAGAAAGGAAGGATATTCTTATCTAACGCCTACAGCAGATGGGGCAAGCAGGGCAGAGCTGAGGATCATGGCAAAAAAGACTAGATTTGAGATTTCCCTGCCACGGAGAAAAGTGAAGATGTAATCAAAAAACACTCCTTCCCTGTTCCCCTCTCCCAAGGTAGGTCCTCATTCTGTCTGCCTGTTGAGATTTCACAATTATTAAGGATTAGATAAGTGAATGTCTACAGTTATTCTGTCCCTGTTCTACCATTGTTTATTTGGAGAGTGTATACAAATAACCTATCTTTTCAGTTCATGGGTGTCCAGTGCAAGAGAAGACACACTCGGATTTGGTCTGGCGTTTACCATACATTGCCGGAGGCCAGGCTTTGAGTTTGATGTCGTTGCAATTGGGACTTTTGTTTTGACTTTCCTGGGGAGAGGCTGAGTGAGAAAAGACTTTATTGCTACAAGTTATGAAAGGATGGGAGTTGTTTATTACCACTGCATAGTCTAGACTATCCTCATGGATGGAGTGAAATTGAACACATGGGCTTCTTTAATAAAAATGAAGCATTTGAAGCATTACGACTCCTGAATATAATCTCAGATTTATTTTAGAACTAACACTGTTGGTCCTATGATGAAGTTCAAACCCAGAAACATGTACTACTTTGCCCAGTAAAAAGCAGATTAACATTACAATTTGAGATCTTTTACTCCAGTTAAATAATTTACATTTACTGTTGGTGGCACAATGATTTTTAGAATAATGGAAGTGAATATGGCTCTTTATTTCCAATTTCTCTCCAGGATACTTGACAGTTCCTCTCAATCTTCTGGTTTCTTTCTCAAAACAGCTGGAACTTAATTCTGAAAATACAGAGAGACAACATTGTCCTACAGTTTTTAATTGTCAATTAAGCAGGTTTCAATTTATGAATTCATTTCAAATGTGATTAACATGAAATTAAAGCAAAGTTTTAAAATTATGAGAATTAATACTTCACATTCTGTACCTGAGTGGCTAGGGTTTATAGATGTTAACGTATAGTTTTAAATAAAAATACATGGTTTTATGTAACAGTGGAAGAAAAGTGCCTATACTGTCATATTTCATGTCTGTGAAAATTTTAGTTATGACACATTAAGTCTACACAATATTAAACAGATATTTAAAATTACATGTGATATACACTACCACAAATTAATGAAAAGATACTGACAAGGCAAAAGGCATAAATATAAAAATATCATATGCATATTTCATAATAAATATATGTGCATCAGATATGTTGATCAGGTATATAACAATACATGAATTTCTAAATAAGAAATTATCCTAAGGAAAGGAATCCTTAGTAAAAACTAACATTTTCAGAGATATTTTTAATAAAGGACTCAATTCATAACTGATATTAAAATTTTCAGGAACTTACGAAGGAACAAAAAGAACCTGTTTAAATAGAGACATTCATGAAATAATGATAATAATAATAATAGGTCAGGAATATGGGGAAAAAGATCCCTATGTAAACTATGGACAATAGTTAATAGTACTACTTTAATAATCTTTCAACAATCATAACAAATGTAACTAATGTTAAAAAAATAATTGCAAAAAAAGTGTTGCCAATTATAACAAATCTCCCACAACAATGCAAGTGTTGGTGATGGGGTGGTTTATGGGAATCCTGTATTTTATGCATGATTGTTCTGTAATCCCATAACTTCTTTAATAAACATTTTTTTGAAAAAAATTTTACTAGAAGTAAAATACCCTGGTAACAGTCCTCGCAGACCTCCTAATAAGGGATCCCCCATTTGAATAGTATGGTTTATCTTAACTTCACATCAGACATGTGGAAAGTTTTCAATTTTTCTGGTACCCAGGACAAACCCTGGATCAATTAAATATGAATACCTTGAGGTATAACCTTGACACCACTATTTTTAAAGCTATCTTTGATTCCAGTGGGCAGCAAATGTCTAGAACCACTGTCTTAGGACACCAAAGAAATATAGGGGTGCCTCAAGTCTGTATCTAAAGTTGTCAAATTTACAATTGTTGCCCCCAATTGTGCTTTTTTTTTCCTATTCTATAATCAGCAAACACTTATGTATCTACTGATTAAATCCTGAAACTTTTGAACTGCAATTATGCATGGATGGATGCTGTTATCTCTTCAAAGGGTTCAACAGGGACATAAGCAACTGTAGGTCTGATTTATTTTTATGGCCTGGTTCCATACATTTTTGCATAATATCACTCTTCAGAGCTATACAGACATTTCAGACTTTATTAAACATTTGGGAAAACCAAAAGACTTGATAGTGACTAACTTTTAAATGCATGCTGAATTATTTTTCCCATAGCTCAAGGAAGAGTTGTCCAAGAGATCCCTTCCCAGGGATGCCTCTATTAGTTAGAGTAAAAGGCTAAGCTTTTATAGCAGAGATTCTCCAAAATACAGTGGCTTAAATAACAGAATTTATTTTAGTTCTCTTTCATATAAAGTTCCAAGCCAGGCAGCCCAGAGCATGCAGGCAGTTCTACTGTGCTTAGGCATTCGAGGATTTAGGTCTTTCCATTATGTTGCTCCACCATCCACTAAGGCATTGTCTTTATCTCCACGAACAAAGCTGGGTTACTATGGATTCCACGAGGCGGAAAGAGGAGACCAGCAGGAAGAGCATAACCAGTATTCAAAAGCACAGACCTGAAAGTGGCAGTCACTTCCACCCATATTCCATTGGCAAGAACTTAATCACAAGTCACACTTAACTGTGAGGAGTCTGGGAGGTGTTATCTCTTCTTTGCCCAGTAAGAAGAGGAAATAAATTTTGTTGGAAAATAGGAGAGCCTTATCACAACCACCTACTGAAAATTACCAGTTTCTTAGATTCCCTGTGCCAGTGATAGGTTTGGCCATTGCAATATGGTGCCATTGTGGCAGGGGATAAAACATGAGGGGAATTCTGCTGATAGAGTCATGTGGATGTTTCTGGGAGAGTTTTCTTTATTCTTAAAAAGAGATAGCTTCTTTTGAATGTCATGCCTAAAACCAGTACAGACATCTTGCAGCCAGGAGGAGAGCTGATTAGTGTACTGAGGGATTGCATAATAGAAAATGAGAAAAATGTACTATTCATAAAGTCACAGCTAAGCAGCTGAACTAACTCTGGTGGCTTGGAGTTATACCCCAGGAAAAAATATGTTCCTCATCTTAATCCATTCCTGTGGGTGTGAACCCACTGGAAATAAGAACTTTTGATGAGATTATTTCAGTTATGTGATCTAATATAGTTCCTTAAATTGTATGAATCTCAGTTTTCTTTACTGACAAATGAGAACAAAAATAACTGTCTTGCCTTCCTTGTTTCTGTGAAGATGTAACATACATGAAAATGTCATTAAATAAACTGAAGTTTATTGCTTTAAAGCAAGGACACTTTTCTCTTTTTAAATATTGGTGGGGGGTGGTTTTCCCCTTAATATTCTTTTTGGTAGATCTCTCAACCTACCTCAACTTATCACTTTTCCTGGAGTAAGAACCCCAACGCTATTAAAGGCATTTTACATTTTTGTTGGTTATCAACAACATCCAAAATGAACAAAGCACTCAAACATATTTTTCTTGTTTGTTCTATATAACAATAAAATAATCAATTTCCACAGCTTAAATGACATTAGAAATCATTTAGTCCATCTTCATCCTTTCATAGATCAATAGACAAGAGCTCAGAAAGTTTAAATGACCTGTGCAAGATCCCACTGCTCATTGAGAAGAGTTATAGGAATATCTTCTGGGAGTGTGGAGTCCCAGCTAAGGCCATTTTCTCATTGAAAGCTGCTGTTCCATCTATAATCCCCTTGCCCACCCACCCCCCATTATTGTACCACTCTTTTCTCTCTTGCTTGTTTCTCTTCCTTTGTACACTTCTCTTTTGTCGTCCCTGTGTGCTTCTGGCTCCCATACTCTCACTGAAAATGGCCAAGACTATTTTCCCCTTCTAAAAATCCTTCCAACACCCTGTCAAATTCCTTTTTCACATATCCACACACTCCACATTCTTTGGTTCCATCTCCCCACCCCCACTGTTTCCTCCAATTACTACCTTTAATCACCTTCACACTCCAGCTCCCTCCTTATCCCCAAGAATCCTTCTCCTCACAGAACAGTCCCCACCCAAATCCGTACTTATAACTCATAGTCCATAACACAAACCCATACTTATAGCTCCTAAGGACTTTTCTTTCCCTATCTCTCAATACACAGTCTTTAGTCCTAAACACCCTTTAGGAACAAAGTCTTTTAAACTTCCTTTTGCCATTTCAATAATGTTATACAAATGGAATAAGACAGTATGCAGCTTTTGGAGTTTGGCTGCTTAACTTTTTATTTTGAAATAATTATGGATTCACAGGAAGTTGCAAAAAGAAATATATCAGGAGGTCCCATGTAGTCTTGACCCAATCTCCCCAGTCTTAGCAACTTGCACTCCTGTAGTACATCAAAATCAGGATTGGTACAATCTAGGGTTTATTCAGATTTCACCAGTTACACAGGCAGTCCTTTGTATGGGTGTGTGTAGCTCTAAGCAATTTTATCACATGGGTAGCATTGTGTAATCACCACCACAGTCAAGATGCTTAACTGTATCCTGACAACAAGACTCCCTCATGCTATGCCTTTATAGCCATATCCATACATCCCCACCACGCTATTCTTAAACCCTCTCAACCATTCATCTATTTCCATCCTGTAATTTTGCAAATGCATATCAGACTATTATTTCTTCTGGGTGCTTGGAGCCTTTTATCATTATGTAATGCTCTCTGTCTCTGGTAATTTTCTTAGCTCTGAAGTCTGCTCTATCTGATATTTATATAGCCAATCCTGCTGTATTTTGATTAATGTTTTCATAATGTATCTTTTTCCATTCTTTTCTTTTCCACCTATATATTGTTATATTTCAAGTGAGTTTCTTGGATGGCATAGAGTTGGGTCATGATTTTCAATCTACTCAGCCTACCTTGGTCTTTTAATTGTGCATTTAGACCATTTAATGTTATCATTGATATGTTAGGGTTTAAGTTTGCCATTTTTGTTGTTGTTCTCTGTGGGTTTCATTTCTCTGCTTTCTTTTTTCCTGCCTTCCTGTAGGGTTTTGAACTTTTCTTAGAATTCCAGTTTGATTTATCCATAGTTTGTGTGTGTGTATCCAAACCTTTTTAGAGGTTGCTATTGGCATCATACTGTGTACCCATAACTTACCACAGTGACTGGTGTTGACATTTTGCCAATTTGCATGAAGTATAGGAACTTTACCTCCCTTTCCTTCCCTTCACTTTCTTCTGTTTATAATATAGTTTTCAATATTTCCTCTACATACATTGAGAGCTATATCTGGTAGTGTTATACCTTTTCCACAATCATCAAACACAATTAAGAAAACACAAGAGGAGAAGGAAAATGTATTATTGTATCAGTACTTTCCACTGTTTTTCTTCTTTCTTCCTTCTTGATGTTGCAAGATTCTTTCTTTTATTCTTTTTTTTTTGGTTAGAGAAATTCCTTCAGCCATTATTTTAGGGTAGGTCTGCTAGTGATAAATTCTTTTAAAATTTTCCTTCATCTAACAATGTCTTGATTTCCCCTTCCAACATCTGATTCATTTTAGTATTGGCAGCAGTTGATTATCTTTTCTCATTAAAATTGCGGTCTTCCTGGTTCTTATATGATGTATTAGGGTTCTCTAGAGAAACAGAACCAACAGAATATAATATGTATTGAGAGATTTATTACAAGGAATTGGCTCACACCACCATGGGGGCTGGTGAGTCTGAACTCTGTAGGGCAGGCTGCAAGCTGGAAACTCTGTTAAAGGTAAGGTTGAGGTCCTTAGACAGAATTCTCCAGGGATAGCTGGCTGAATGGTAATTCCAGCAAGAGCAAAGTTGAACTTGGGGCAGAAATTTTTCTTTGGACCTCTAAAATCCTCAGTTGTCACTTTTAAGACCTCCAACTGATTAAATGTGGGGATTCCCCACATTGTGAGGGCAATGTCCTTTGTTGATTATAGATGCAATCAACTGATTACAGATGCAAAACCCATCTATAAAATATGCTCAGCACAGTAACAAGCAGGCCAATGCTTGACAAAACAACTGGATACAATAATCTGGCCAAATTGATTTATGGAATTACCCATCACATATAATGACCAATTTTTCAGTTGTATCCTGGTTGGAGACTTTGGATCCTGTCTTCTATTTTAGCGTGTAGTCACCCTGTTTAACATGTAGGTTCTGGCCTATTTTTGTGGCTTTAGTTACAATGACTGGTACGTTTTTAGAGCCTTTGCAATGCAATTATGGTTGGTTTCACTGTGTTGCTAGGGCTCCTACTCAATCCCAGCTAGTGCTGCCTGTGAGAGCTGCAGAATATCTTCTGCTGGTGGAGGTAGGAGAGGTTGGAAAACCAGAATACATTCAGCTTGGGTACCTCATGCCAGTGACTCAAGGGCAAAGCTCCACTGGGCTCCACTGATAATGCCCAAGTGGTGGGCTGGCTTGCCTGCCAGTGTCCCAGTAACTGTGGAGCGGGTTTTGGGTTGTCCAACTGGGGCTTTGAAGATGCAGCTTTGGATGAATAGATCTCAGTCAGCTGGAACCCTGGGTATGGAACAAGTGTTTAGGGCTCCCCACTGGATCTGTCTTGGGATTCCCCTTTTTTGAGCTTGCAGGCTAAATGAGACAGAAAGAAAATCCAAGGAACTCACTGTATTGTCATTCCTTGGGTCTTGAGTTCTCTAGGCAGTCTACCATCATCTTTCCAACTTTCAGTCATTTTATCATTGTCGATTGAATTATTTCCAGGGTATTTTATATGTATTTAGAGAGGAGGAGCAGAGAAAATAGGCCTAACTGTTTTGTTTCAGAACCAGAAATCTTCAATTACATTCATATATTAACTTATGCAATCAACCCAACAACTTTGAGGGGGGAAAATATATAACACTTATTTTCCAGATATGATAAGCTAAGAAAGAAAAATAAAAATGAGTAAGATCCTGGGAAAGAAACCAAGAAAGAGGAATATATAAGTGAAACACACACATACACACAAGAAAAACAGTTGTGACTGTCATCCTGAATAGATTTACAGTTACAATACCTATTTTAATCACAAAATAAAATGTTTTGGAATGAACAAGCTTTTTAAAGTTACTTTATTTTGATATTCTTCTTTCAGATGCCATTAGAGTTTACTTTTTATTTTCCATACTTTTATATTGCATTGCTTAGAAAATCATTTCTCAGTTGCATTATTACATAATTGCAATGAAGAATACAGCTTTATGGTTTGATTCTTTTTATAAAAGAGAGTCAAGTTAGCAAGACCTGAAGGAATATTTATGTGTCTTCAGGTATTTGGTTTATTGAAAAGTTAAACTTCTTAGTTTATATTTAGAGTTTCCTCTTTGTATAAATGTTTTTTATATATTTATAAAATTTCTCATTTATGTCTCATATGATCCCCTGTGACCAAATAAAATGGATGTAGAATTTGCATATTGTTTCAGTGAGAAAAAATTCCTTCGTTTAACTAAGGAGAATTTACCCCAAGAAATGATGAAAGAGAAATGAAATAATCCTATTTATATGGAAAGTGAGGGATAAAAAGTGTTGGCTCAGTGAGGTTATATTCACATCAGTGATTTCTAACTCAATGCTTGTATGTTGTTTTTTGCATTTCCTCATCTTCACCTAAAAATAACAATTACAGTGCAAATTAGAACATTCATCCACATAGGTTTATGCATATACATGGTTTTCTTTCTATTATCATGACTTTCCTGATTTATGTATCAATGAGAGCCTAATGTTTTGGACACTTCCTAGCTTTCCCCTTTCCTAGCAGAATGACTTTGGGCAGTTTACTTAACTTTTTTCAGATTCATTTTCTTCATCCATAGGGTAATATGAGAAAGTTACTCTCAAACTTGATGTCCTTCAGTTTCCTCATCTCTAAGGTAATACAAGTCTCAAGAAAAATCAAATGAGAAAATAAAGTAAGACCCTTGAAATAATGCCCATGCATAGTAAATACTTAATGAAGTTTACTTATTATCTCCATTTTATATAGGAGGACAATTTGGTTCCACAGATAGTCATATCTACATGCAAGAAATGGATTTGCAGCATATCTTGTACTAATTCATTTTATCTTAAAATGAAATGTGGGCAGGTCGGCCATGATGGCTCACTGGCAGAGTTCTCGCCTGCCATGCAGGAGACCCGGGTTCTATTCTCGGAGCCTGCCCATATAAAAAAAGAAAAAATGAAATGAGGACAGTGCGACAGTGGCTCAATGGCAGAATTCTTGTTTCCCATGTTGAAGACCTGGGTTCTATTCCCAGTGCCTGCCCATGCAAAAAAAAAAAAAAAAAAAAGAATTTAAATTTTCTTTGAATACTTCTGTAACATAGCATTTAAGAACTAAAAAAAATAGGGAGAGGGGGTGACCATATAGATAGCATTTATTGCTTGTCAATAGTATTATTGAGCTCTAAATTTTCAACATTGTGTTTTAACATAACTCTTTAGGCAATTATGACCTCTACATTGAATAACTAATACAGGGGTCAGTTGACCAAATTGAACCCCCCTCACCCCACATGTTCTTGAATGGTCAGTGAGCTAAAAATGGTTTTTGCAGATGAAATTTTGCAATTGTTTGATGATAGGGGACACAACTTTGAACCCCAATTAAATGAAATATTATTTCCCCAGAAAGTAATCCCATCATACTCAAGAGTAGACTTGTATTACAAAAATTGGAATCAATTGTTAGTATGTTTTGAATTGGGTCAATATAACATTAGTGGAAATCTGCTTTCTCTCTTGGTATATAATGTCTACTTGATATTCTTGATTTTGTCTCTTGACCTGCAAAGCATACAACATATACTGTCTAGTCTTTTACACAAAAAATTTGCTGACCCTTACATTAAGGTACCAATGTGACTCTTTGCATGAAAAAAAAGGCTTTTTAGTCATTAGACAGACATTAGACAGACATTCACTTTTGAATCTTTCTTCCCCCCCCCCCCAGTAGTGGATATGAATTCCCTTTGTAAATCAGTTGAATTTTATCTGAGGTATATAATATTTAGCTTTGGGATTTAAAAATATTTACTTCGAGTTTCTGTTAGACTAGAGAAATTTTCTTTGTAATTTAGCTTGATATTATGACTCTGTATCAGAAGGTCAACCTGTTTCAAACCTGCAAAAGGCTACAGGAGGTATAATGGGCTCCTGTCCTTGCCTTCCTGAGTTACACAGAAAGATATATTTTTTTCTTCCTTGAAAATCCAGGAAGCACATTATTTGATTTACTATAAGTCAAAGGATTAGAGAAATCAAAACCATTTATAACTTTATTTCCTTTTCTTCACTGGTTAGTTTCCTGGAAATTTATTCTAACCTCATAAAACCATTATATTTTAAAATTTTTTGATGTGTATTTTCCTAGGGCTTTTTTTTTTAATCATAATGTGTTCTTTAATCTGCACCATTGAGTATTGCCTATTTCTTTTGTTTTATTTTTCCCACTATAATATTTCTACTATCAGCACAATCTTTCTGTTGTTGTTGTTCTTGCTTAAGTATCTCATATTCTCTCAAGGTTGAACTGTCCCTTTACTCCATCTTCACCTGCTTCAATGTATTTTCATGTTAATTATATACAAAACAAGTCAAAGCATAGTGCACTAGCATCAGAGATATGCTAGAGAGATAGTATATTACGATCTTTGTAAAAAGGTTTGGGTGTTAGGCTGCAACTCTAATCTCTACTCTGTCACTTAATGGCTATGTGAACATGGACAACTGAACAAATTCCAGTGGGCCTCAAGTTCCAAAACTATAAATGGGTGATAAAAATACTCTCTAAATCAGAGAATTGTTATGAGAATTAAAGGAGCCAAGCTAGTACAAAGTGATTAGTGCAGAGTTTGGAATGCAGACATGAATAAATAGTTATAACTCAAAACTGGAAAGGATTTATGGTTCTACTGGTCTAAGCTCAACATTATGTCACTAAGGACACTAAGATCAGGAAGTCTAAGTGACATGTTGAAAGTTTCCCAATTGTACTGGGATGAATTGTATCCCCCCAACACTCAGGTCCACCCAGGACCTAAGAATGTGACCTTATTTGGACACAGGGTCTTTGCAGATGTAATTGCAAAGCTAAAATGAGATCATACTGGATTAGGGTAGCCCCAAAGTCCAATGACTGTGCTTCAAAAGAAGAGGTCCTGAGACACAGACATACAGTGGAGAAAGCCATGTGAAGACACGGGAAGAGATCGGAGTGATACATCTACAAGCCCAAGAAAGCCAAATTTTGCTGGCCACCATCAGAAGTTGGAAGAGGTAAGGATGGATTCTTTCCTAGATCCTTCAGAGGGAACATGGCCCTTCTGACATCTTGATTTCAGACCTCTAGCCTCTAGAACCATGAGGGAACACATTTCTGTTGTTTTAGGCCACCCAGTTTAAGGTAATTCGTTATGGTAGCCCTAGGAAACCAATACACCAAGCATCCCCACTTATCAGCACCAGATCAAGGTTTAGAAATTTTCATTTTATATTTAATACACCAGCAACAAGCCATTTTATTATAGCTGTGGGAAACCAAATCATCCCCATTCAAAAGAGTATTTTACAACGTGGGACATTGTAATGAAATATGAAATGAATCACATCGTGGGACATTGTAATTGAAATATGAAATGAATCACATCCATTTCCACTCTTTTGCTCATGGAATACATTAATCCTTAGCAGGCAGGGCTTGATCACTGTAATTTGACTTGTTCTTTTACTCCTGAAGCGTAGCTCTCAGCCTCAGTCCTTCCCAGGACTCAATTGCTACTTAATCATAGCAATTGTTAATGGAGAATATCACCAGTTTTCACAATGCAAATAAAATTTCATCAACTAATAATAGCAGTCATACTAATGAAAATAATAATATTACCCTTGATTTAATGAGCACCTAACTCTGTACCAGGCGTTGTGCTCTCAGGTGGACATATGTTACCTTAATCTTCACCGAAATCATGAATATTACCTATACCCATACATAGGTAGTATTAAAATGGGGCAAAAAAACAACAAAACCAAGAGACTTTTAGCTCCTGAAAAGTAAAAGTTAGTACAGCTTGCTGAGATGGAAATTCTTTCCATCTCTGAAAGCCATTTCTTTGGAGAATAAAGCTAAACTGTTGTTGTGTCTGAGGGGCTGTACATGAAAATATTTTGGTGCCCCCTAGAGGTTATCAGGAATGTACAATAATCAAACCCCAGGGAATGAGAATCTTAAGTCAATTCAGTGGTTGTTAACATTCACTGCTCTTCATTCTCCGTATCTAGGTAGATGATAAAGCCAGCACAAGCTCTAGATCAGCGCTCTTCAGATTTCAGCGAGCATCAAAATCACACAGAGGGCTTGACGGAACACAGATTTCTGCATCACCTCCACTACCCCCATCCCCACCCCCCACCTGTAGCCCAGTGTTTCTGATTTCGTGGGTCTGAGATAGGGCCCAAGAATTTGCACTTCTAACAATTTCCCAGGGATTCTGGCTGCTGGTCCCACGCCACATTCAGAGAATCACTGCCCTAAAGAATCATGTCAAGGTTTAAGCCAGTTTCTGAAGTTGGGTGTTGGATCACAATATCCTGGGAAAGCTGGTGCTATGGACTCTGGGTTTCCACTGCTCTGGTTAGATGACCATGAATAGTGAGTGTAGATAGATGTGCATATCTCCTGATGGGGGGATAGTTTCCAATAAATTATAGGTTCCTTGTTATTCTGGAGAGTCAGAGGATCTAATATATACAGTGCAGGAAAACCAAACGGGGCTTGGGGTCAGAAAACTCTGTTCTGGCCCAGCTCTACCATTTAATTAGTTGTCACTTGGCTGAAGACCAGTGTCCTCACCTGCAAATGAGTAAAGTAGCAACATCTAGATCTGTAGTGTGAGTTTAATTCTTTCAAAGCGTTGGCACTTAATGTGCATGAAACAAACTTTGGTAAATCTTGATTTCCATCATGTTAAAGTTCTATATTTATATTTTCAATATAGAGAGAAAAGTTAGATAATTAACATGAGCACATTTTTGCAACAAAGGAAAACAGATAGCAGCAGGACGACAGTTAAATCCAAAGAATTATTTTGTAAGTTTCAGGAATTTGACCAAGACTATTTCCATTACCTACCTTGAATTTTCAAGGGTTATAATTTTTATTCATATTTACTTCTTTTTTTTCAAAAAAAAACATACAAATTGGGAGAATGCTGATTTTGCCCTAATGTTTTTTTTTTTTTTTTACATGGGCAGGCACCAGGAATCGAACCCTGGTCCTCGGGCACAGCAGGCAAGCGTTCTTACCTGCTGAGCCACCGTGGCCCGCCCTAATGTTTTCAACTGTATGGGTTTTTAAGTGTCTAAGTTGTTCTCTAAATGATTCTAGCAGCTGAATTTTTTTCCCCCCAGGATCATAAGAGAATTGAATGTTGACCATAGTGGATTCCACTTCTACTTAATCCAGGTCAGGATTTATGGAGACCTCATGTGGTAATAGGAGGCACCACAGAAGGCTTTTCTTCAGGCTGGGTGTGCCAGAGTCAAATAGAAATTTGGTAGAAATCATTCGGGAGCAAAATAATCCAGAAAGAACGAAGGCTTCGAACAAACACCATGCAATAACACTGAGGGAACAATATAATTATAGTTATAAAAACAAGAAACCTGGTCACACGTATAAATTTCCCTTTATTAACTGAAAATTTAATGACACAAGGAAATTAATGGGCCATGTTTCTCAGGAACTAGTCTTCATTTTTTTTTCCTGAATGAGTTCATTGGGTATATCTTCTTATTCAAATTTTGCCACAAATTAAAAAATATGTTCCTATGGGCATGTTACTATGCCCATAGAAAACCTAGCTCCTTTGAGCTTATACAAAATGAAAAGTGATCAAGAGAAAGAATGAAACTTGAACTCGTACGTACGACCTTGATTTGTGCAACCATAATAACATTATTTATGAATCTGTGGAATGCAGAGATACGGTCTTGCAATTAAAATACAGAACAATGTTTCTATGTGGTGGATTCAGTAGAATATAAAAAGGTTTTGTTCCTGACAAGGTATCAAACTTGTGAAATGAAAAGAATTAGTGTAGTGGTAAACATATTTTAAATCACACTATTTACTGGTACAGACTAAATTAATTTCAAGGGGGCAGGGGGGAGGGCAGTGAATGCTTCACCAGTGATCGGTTCTGGTTCTGTATCTAATTTTCCTCACGGAAAAATTTAGCAGACCACCTCTCTTTTCTCCTTCTTTGGGAAGTTACATAACAGACCTTTAAGCCAAAATCTAGAAGGACAACTGATTTAATAAATGCTAAATGTTTTAAAGTCTTTAAAAGAACAGAGCAATATAAATCTTTGACAGTAAAATGAATAATCATTGAATAATCAAAGAGTTCAAATTCAGTTGTCGGATGGGTACACTGTCTTTGAAAAGGTCCTCAAAAGGGCTGTAAGTTTTCCTGAGTAGGCTAAATGGCATAAGTACAGGTGGCCATTATGAAAGAATATTTTGGAAAATTTAACTAGGGAAAAATTTAATGGAGATATTGGAGAGATTTCGGGTTGAATATATTCTTGTGCTAAAGTAATTAGTCAATCCTCAGCACACCTGCTGTGTGCCTATATATTGTTGGAGGCTGTATATAAAGATGTATTGGACAGGTCCTCTTGCTTTCACAGGGCAGGCAGACAATTATACAAATACGAATACAGTGAGACTGGCGTTAGGCTGGAGGATTGCACAAATTCCCGTGAAGGGCAGGTAAAGGTGAAATGGGACGAGACAGAAGGAGGTGACTTGAAATTTAAAGGATGGAGTCCACTCAGACGTCATTTCAAACCATTAGTGGGATGGGATTTTTGCTACTGCTAGATACATCCCACAACAGAGATAAGGATAAACAAGGCAACTCCCATTTGGTTCCCAGAGGGGCTTCAAAAACAGAACTGCCCTGGAATAAAGGAAACCTTCTGGTACAATGTGTGTTGCTAGGAATTTTTCTCTTTCTCTTCTTTCCCTCCTAAAAGAGTGAAATCGCAGACACATTCAAGCACTTAGTTTTGTAAGCGTATGGTATATGGGAGACGTCGGCTGAGCATGGTGTTTTAAGTGCCTGATCACAGGGAAAGGGTTAAACGGAAGGGGGTGGCTCAGAGATGGAAAGACAGGGAAAAGGGTTGAAAAAACACCGTTTTCCAACTTGTAAAAACTCTGAACTTTTAAGCTCCCCAAAATACACACGTGTGTGTCTGTGAGCGCAGGCAGATCTATTTAGGCAGGATTTCTTTTTTTAAAACAAATCATAATCTCCCTCTCTTTTACTCGGCTGCGAACAGCCCCCCTAGGAACCCGTGGCAAAAGCTGCAGCAGAGGCACTGGCAGCTCTATTTATTCACCACCAGCAGCGTTCGAAGCCGCCCTCTTTCCCATTCCGCCGCCGCTAACGACCAACTCCGATCCCGAGTCACCCGTGGGGCCCGGGAGCTGGGGGCGGAGGGCCCTGTGGCCTCCTTTCCTCCTGCAAACTTTGCCCGGGCGTGGGAGCGAGCGAAGGCGCGAGCGGGACCGCGCGTCCCTGCGCGCCGCCCGCCGCCGCCGCCTCCGCCTGCCGCTGGCAGCCCCCGGCCTCACCTCTCCCGGGCGAGGTGCGAGCTCCCCGCGCGCAGCCAGGGGGCGGGGCCTGGCGGCGCGGGGCGGGGCCGAGGGGGTGGGGGCTCCGGCGCGTATATAAGGCCCGCGCCGGCTTAACTTCTGACTAGAGGTTATTTATTTGGGAAGCGCCCGGGCCGCGGAGGCTGGCGGCGGCGGCGGTGGCTGCTGCAGACGGTGGTTAAAAAAAGGCGGCGGCGGCGGCGAGTGATGGGAGCGCCGTGGCTCCCGGGCTCAGGCGGGAGCTGCCGAGCTTTCCAGGCACTGCGGGCGTGCTGAGGAGAAAGGGGAGCGTCCGGGAGCCCGCGGCCGGCTCGGGAGGCGCGGGCCGGGTTTTTGTTTGGCTACACGCAGCGCCAGGCAGCCGGAGCGAACAACTCCAGTTACAACAACAACCCACCTTCCCGCAGCCCAGCGAGACTTGGGCTGCTGCGTCCGTCCTATTGTTTAGACACTTGCCAGGGGCTCCGGAGCCGGCAGAGCCACCGAATCCCCTCTCCCTGTCGCCGCCTTCCCTCTCCACCAGCCCCTCTCCGGAGAAGGAGGTGCAGAGAGCAGTCTGGAGAGGGGAAGGGTCTGGAAGGAGTCAGGCTGCTTGGGACTGCGGCCGCCGAGTCAGGTGCAGCGCCAGGAGCCGGGCGGCGTCGCGACTTCGGCGGGTGGGCTCCCACCGTGCCCGTGGGGGGACAGGATTCAAAGCCTGGGAAAAGTTCCTGCACTTGGAGAAGGAGGACCCACTTGTGGGCGGCGGCCGAGGGGCGCCCCAGGGCCTGTGCGCCCAGGAGCCCGCGCTTGTTTCTTCTACCTTTGCCATCAGGTGTCTGCCGCGGAGCTGCGGCGTATCCGGGAGACGACAGGAGCTGACACGCGCGCGCGCGCACACACGACTGCAATTCAGCTGCCGCCTGGGCTCTCCCCCCGGAGTAGCGGATCCTACCCGCCCGCCTGCCACCTCACCAACCTCCCGGCCGCCCCAGTAGGGCCCGGGACGCGGACACCTCCACCTTGGCCTTGGCACTCCTTCCGGCCTGCCTGCCTGCACACCCTACCCCAGCGGGGCCCAACTCAGTCTCTGCAGCAGCTCTCATCCTCAACTTGGCCCCTTGGATTTCTTCTGCTGGGGTCTTAACTATTGGATATTCCTGCCAGCTGCGGCGGCCCGACTGCCCTTTTGTCTTTTCTGCGTGACCTCGGGGCAGGCCCTAGCGCTGAGCGTCGCCAAGGACGCCGGGCGGGAGGCGGGATTGCCGAGCTACTCTTCAGCGAAGTGCATGTGTGTTTGCAAACGGTCCTCGACTGTCGGGAGACTGTCGGGAGCCCTGTCGGTCAGGGCTGCGGCGACTGCCGCCGACAGGAAAGAGGACGCGTGAGTCGCGCCGGGCGCCGGGCATCGCCGCCCTGCGACTCCGGGGCTACGCGCCCGCCCTGTGCGCCCCCGCGCGCCATGTCCAGTCCCAGGGCGCACCCCGCCCCGGACCCACCGAGCTCTTGCGCCTTCTAGCTTTGGGGAGCCCGCTTTGATCTGGACAACCGTTCCTCTTGAGCCCTCCTCTTCTGCCTCGTGCCCTTCCCACTGGAATCGGATTTGTGGAGGGTGCTCGCCGGATCACAGCACACAACCTGCATCCTCCTCCCCGCACTGCCGGCCCTTAATTCTTCGTGGCCAGTGGGAGCCTTATTTGTTTTACCGCCAAGTTATCCTTGCGAGACAGACGACGCGTGACCCTCTATTCGTTGCTCTCGGGGACTTCTTGCAGCCTTGAACTGGCCGATTGATCTTCAGGACCTAAAGTTGCCTCAGGAGCTCCTGCCCTGCTGGAGGAGGGTGGAGAGGGAGGTGTGAGGCGTATGCCTGTGCTTATCTTATTGCCTTGAATAGTATTACTGTTACTTCCCTATCTTTTTATTTTTTTTGCGCATTTTCCCGTGGAACTCTGGGCTGCTAGTCCCACTGGGGCCCTAGGCCCCCGGCACTGCGCGGTTCCTTTGGAGCGGCGAGCTTAAGTAAAAAACAAACAAACAAACAACAACAACAAAAAAAACCCGCGCCGGCGGCGAGGCGGCGGCTGGGGAAGATGCGCGGCGTCGGCTGGCAGACGCTGCCCCTGTCGCTGGGGTTAGTGCTGGCCGTCCTGAATGAGGTGGCGCCGCAGGCGTGCCCCGCACAGTGCTCCTGCTCAGGCAGCACGGTGGACTGTCACGGGCTGGCGCTGCGCAGCGTGCCCCGGAATATCCCCCGCAACGCCGAGAGGCTGTGAGTATGGGCTCTTCCCCTTCTCTCCCCCATCAGGGTCGCGCACCCCCTGCCTCGCGACTGGATCAAGCGTCGCAGGGATCTATGCCCCGGGCAACCCTCGCCGGCTCTCCTACACGTGCATGCAGGCGTTGCGCGCTCCCCGAGGGCGAAGGGCGCGGGTGGATACTACCCAAGGTGGGGGGGGGGGGTGCAGACTGCCCCGGGAGTGGCCCGCTAGCATCTGCACTGGGCACTCGGTCCTTACCTCCTACGTTAGTCCCGCCACTCTCAGCCCCACGCAGGTGAGTTCCCTGGGGCTGCGGTGCCGGGAGGTGGGGGACAAGTGCTCGCGAGTGCCCAGGACGAAGGAGACGCCACTTTGCTCTTCCGACTCCTTAAGTAGAGTCACCTTGCGGTTGCCCCCATACACCGGTCGGTTTCAGTACTGAGTCCCCGCTCTTGTCACCGCGGGCTGGCGCGGGGTGGGGGTGGTCTCAAAACAGGGAATCCACTGCTTCCTGGCTTTGTGTCGTCGTCATGGGATAGGGGGTGCGAGGAGTAGCCAAGGGGTCGTGGGCTGCCGGGCTCGCTCCCGGCCGCAGCGCATGAATTGAGGAGGGAGCGGCGCCCCAGGACGGCGGCAGCTTGCGTGGTGGCAGCGCACAGCCCCCTGCGCCTCTTTCCCCGACCTCCCCGGGAGCAGGAGGCGGCGGCGGGCCTCAAGAGACCTGCACTAGCGGACGGCTGCAGGGAGGACCGCATCCCGTAGTCTAGGCGAAGTTGTGGCTTTTTCCACCAGGAGCCTGCCAAGTTGGGTCTGACTACTTCGGCGACCCCTCGGCCCACGGCTGCCCCCCCCCACCCGCCCCCGGGCCCTTCCTGCTGAGCCCCCGCGACCCCGTCCACCTTTCTGGTAGTTTCTGCGCCCCTTCACGTGGCAGCAGGTCCCCTTCCTTCCTCTCTCCCCGCTGTGCTGCCGGGAGACATCCCCGCCCCCCTGTCTCTGGGAGACTCTAATGAAGAAGTAAACGTAGAGCCGGTGTTGACGGCCAAAGGGCTCCTGGTGGGGAGCTTCCCGAGTTCAGCGAAGTGGAGCATGGAGGCCATTCTCTTTGTGAACGCCGAGGCCGCCGCCCCGCGTCCTCCCGAGCGCTCCCGGCGCGCTAGGCTTCCGCAGTTGCGCGTGGGCCAGGAGAGCGCAGGAGAGCGTGATCGCACCCGGCTCCCGCGGCCTCTTTGTCCTCCGGGTGGGGGCGGCGGGGAGGACCCGCAAGTTGCATCCCCGAGGCCACAGCGCCTCTTCTTATCCATCCACTTCTTTTGCCTACAGTAGAGCTTTAAGACTCTTTCTTAGCAAATGGCCACCCCCAAGCCCCTGTTCTCCAAAAGGGCCGCCCCCCACCCTTTCCTCCTTCCCCTTCCCAGGACTGCAGTGCTGGGCAAGTTGGGGCCCTACCAGGGGTGTCTTGTCAAAATGTGATCATCCACATTTATCTGCGGGGAATTCACATGTATCAAAGAGCTCATAAAAAAGACCCCAATAATTTTAGCCACAACTTACTAGAACTTTGGTCAGCATGGAGAAGTGGGCTGGGAAAAGAGAAGCAATGCCGATTCTTTTTTAGCATTTGCCTTTCCATGCTCTTCAGAACAATTTAAAGTTTTAAGTACTAAACATGTCTTACTCAACAAAAAGGGACTGCACTCAGGAAAAATGTAGCAATTGAGTTTTAGGTCTTTGAAAAAAAGAAATGTATTCCTGTGAAGGACCTATAGAGAGTTTTCAGAAAATCGTTTTCTCAATACTGGCCTGTACAGTTCTGTCATTGAAAAACACTTTAAATACAGATTTCTAACAAGATGTTTTGAAGTGGAAGGTAAGAAACAGTAAACTACTACTGACTTCCATGAAGGAGGACATTGAGACCACAGCAAAGCCTGGTTTTACTTGAAGTGATTGGAACCAGGGCAAGTTTAGATCTTGACCTAAGATGCCAGAAAAGGGGGTTGAGTCTCCAGAAGGAAAAGTGGTGCTGAAATCTGATTTAAAAAAGTGTCAGGGCCTGAATACTATTTCCATTATTGCCTCCGTTAGTAGTTTTCCGCTTTGCAGTCACAGCGGGGGCTCCCTGAGCTGCAAACGAAGAATTTAGTTTTCATACAAACATAGAATTGTTGGAAGGTAAATGCCTGTAAATGCAGGTCTTTGAAGTGCAGTTCTTTTGATGGCACTCTAACTTTTTCTTTGCCTTTGGATATTTAGGTAGGAACCGTGCTACCTAAGGATAGTTCTGAACTTAAAAAATCTCCTAAATTGTCAGCATTAGAATATGAGTTTAACTTCCTGAAAGAAATTTTTGGGACTGTGCCTAGCAATTGTAGTGACAGGGCAGTGTCCTATCAAGAATACCTGTGATGGAATATATACATCCTTATAAAAGCACAAATTGAAAGCACTCACATCCATGCACGCACGCAAGGACAACAAAAGAGAACTATTTGTGTTTATATAATCACTTCATTTTCTTGGCATATGCCAGCAAGAATGAACTTTGTAAACTTAAGAATCATCCGTTAAGATTTCTTTCAAAGGTCACTCTTTTTCTCCCATTTACTTTGTAAACTGCTTTAGTAATCGGGATTTATTTCTAGTCTTAAGCTTCTTGCTTAGTTTAAACTGTACTTTAACCTGAAATTGAAAGAAATAAATCTGAACTTTCGTTTTCTTGTTTTCTCTCAGAGATTTGAATGGAAATAACATCACACGGATTACCAAGACAGATTTTGCTGGTCTCAGACATCTAAGAGTTCTGTAAGTGTGTTCTTCTGTGTTTGAGAATTTTTATTTTGTTTCCAAGATTGCATGTTTTGAATAGTTACTTGTCTCAGTTTTAAAACTGTCCCAGTGACAGAAGCAGAACATTTTACAAGATTTGCGCTTCCTTTCTTTTCTTTTCTTTTTATTTTTTTGTTTATCATTGTACTATAGATCTTAACTTAGGCTTTTGGGTATAAACCATAAAAACAGCATTATAGAAATGACCTCAAATGTTTGTTATACCATACCCTAATGCCTTATGCATATAAAATGTAGAAAATTGCTTTCAGATTATGAATAAATCATGTCAGACATTTGATACACTCTCAGGTTTTGGATTAATTTGGAAAAAAAAACTAAGTGATCTGCACCTTATTATTTCTAAAGTAAAAATGTTCGGACTTTTCTGGAAGAGAATAGTTAGATATAATTTATCACAGTAAACTCAGCTTATCAACTAAATTCAGCTTATCAGCAATATTTTGTGGAAAATATTTATCTACAAAAATACAATGGTCCTATTTCAAAGTCAGTGTCATATCTTTTGTAGCTTTTATACAACTTTTGCAATGTGATTACTTATTTAATTGGTGGGCTAGATTAGCTGTGAGTGAGCCATCCTTTGAGATTCAATGTAATGAAAGTCTGTTTTTACCCACAGGGTTGTAAAATACTGTCATCACAGTGGTCATGTACTTTTGACCATTGTGTGTTCAGTGTTCACGTTCAAGAGGCATATTCTGAAGGCTGATTTATTTCCATTAAGTCATAATTGAAAAATATGTTTAATGAATTATTGTAAGAACTCTACTGTATAGTAATTAAGAACTCACTTGAAAATCAGTCTATCACAAAACAGTCATCAAAGCTGCAGTTTCATGGGTTGCTTTTCAGGATAGGCTATGGTTTAAGGTTCAGAGTTTTGATTGGGGTTAAGTTTGTGAGAAATTGCATTAGTATCTTCTATGAAAGTTTTGTGATGTGTGTGCTATTTCCTCTCCCTGAGTTCTTTCAAATAAATCATCATTAAACTGGATAAAGGGCTTCAAACTAGAGTAATAATTGACTTTATAAAGTGAAGGAAGTTAGAAGTTTTCAGTTGCTGAAGTGAAACTTATTCATATGGTTAGTGATAACATAAAAACTTATGTTTTATTTTGCATTTCAGTCAGCTTATGGAGAATAAGATTAGCACCATTGAAAGAGGGGCATTCCAGGATCTTAAAGAACTGGAGAGATTGTAAGTATTTTTAATTCCAAACCTATGACAACATAACTGCATTTTAAGAAGTACTTGAATTTCAAGCACTGTGTCTTCAGTTTCATGTCTTACCTTTTGCAAGTTTTCAAGAGAAAGAGGATGAATAAGTGGTTTTTAGACTAAATGTAGGATAAGTGAGCTTTGGGATAAATAGGACTAACCTGTATTGAAAGTCAAAGATATAGACTTACTTTCATGAAATCTTTACTTTCTTGTTAACCGTTGCTTTGGTACTTAGAGATGTACATGTTCTTCTTGTCCGTCTAAGGTTTAGTTTACTTATTTATGTAAGAAGAAAAATGATGATTTATTTGCACTGATAGTGAAAGAGAGAAATTTTCTTAATAGTTATTCTGATTTCCCTTTGTTTATCCTTCCTGATATTTGAAGAAGTGTTTTAAATACTTATTGATACAGATCTCCTTTTCAATATTTAATACCTAAGGTGAACATTGTTAATAAACACTATTTGCAGTTTTATTTCATTATTTTATAGTGACTTTTGAAATATTTGTTCTGGAAAAATAACTTAAAGATTAGGAGAAATAAGTAAGAATTACCAAACATGGTCATTTTAAAATTGGTTCTTTTTTCTCCAAGGAAATTAAATGTAGATTTTTTTTTTCCTGATGCAGTCATATGGATTGATTTATATTTGTAAATATATATGTGTGTGTATGTATATATATATTTGTATGTATATATATGTATGTATATGTATAAGTACATTACTTGAGGAGCATTATTATACTACCCATGAAGGAATTTTTAAAAACCTCTGCTGAAATAAGTAGGATAAATTGCAGACTTCTAATTTGAAATATGAATTCCGTATTCTCGTATGTTTTGGTTATTCAGATTTGGTGGGTTTGCATCTTAATAGCAAGCAAAAGCGCTATTAAAAACAGCAAAAAATATTTTAATGTTTCCATGTCTGCCTTTATAGCCATTTTATATAAAAATAAAAATTTTATTTAAAACAATGAAATGTAATGTTCATTTTAGACATGGGACATGTTCAGGTTTACTAGGCCCAAAGGCAAAAGTAATTCTATATAATTACCTGAAAATGGAAAAAAATGGCTTGACAATTCTAAGATGCTTGTCAAACTTTATCTGTGATAAATATCACAATTTAGGGAATACAATTGTGTAACTCAAAATAAATTTAAACTTCACTACTTTGAGCTAGTTTTTGGAAGAAATAAAAGACAAGGTTTAATGTTTGGTTAACTTTATAACAAAATGTATTTTTTACTACGTAAAATGACTCTGGAAGTATTTATTCTTTTGCCTTTTTCCTGAGGTTTCTTCAAAAGCTAAATCCTAGTGAGTGCTTTCCAAGGGTATTTTTAATCCATAATTTTTTTTAAAGTATCATTGTAATTTAAATGCTTATAAGATGAATGAATACTTTAAAATTATTATTTAGAAATCAACACTTTTTCCATAAGTAACTTTGAGTCATTACATGGGAATTTCTATATTTTTATTCTTAATTTCCAAATCTTCAAAGACTTGATGGGTCTTCATGACCTCTCTATTTTGTTTATTATAGAAATTTTCTCAGAAGTTCTTGAACGAAACAAACTCTCATTTTTCAGTTCACTTAAGAATAACATTTGAACTTTCATCCCAAATAAATTAATTTTACCTAAAAATTATGAACTAGATGCTTGATGATCTGAAATTTGATTAGAGTTATAAGTTGGTACTGTTTTTAGAACTTTTACTTCCCTTGAGACTGTCACTTCATCTCAGAACAATTTTCTATTCTCTAAGACACAGTCAGATGTTTCAGTGGGTTTGTAATTTTGAATGAAAACTAATATATATGCAGGACTCCTTTAAGTCGCCCCAGCTGTTGTCCAAGAGCAAATATTTCATATTTGTGAGGAAAAGCTGAGAAAATTCCTTTTGTTTACAACTGCCAAGTCCATCTGATGGAAACACATTGTTATCTGACAGCCAATTCATCTCCTTGAGGCTCTGGAATTCAAAACCATTTCTTAGGAACCTAGTGGATACACTTTTCAAATATATATTTTTTCAAATACAATAAATGGCAAGGCAACTTTGCTGAAGAGTTCAAAGGTTAAAAATGCATAGAAGTTACTGTGAAGCAAGCGATTTGAAATTTTGTTCAGTATGTTGTTTTCGAAACTTAAAATCACTATCCCAGAGAGATCCCTAATCAAATTACTGTGGCCTGTGCTATACATGCTTATCTAATCGGTGTCATTAACTTCACAAAAATTGCTTTCTTTTTCAAAACGCTGTAAGAGACAACATGAGAGACAGGAAGTAATCAATGAACTAACTCTAATTACATGTTGAGTGAGCTTATATGGTTTTTAGCGGTTTGGATCTGAAGTTTTCATTTGAAATCTAAATTATGAAAAGGTTTTTTAAGTACAGATTTATGCTGTAATTGCCATTCTGCACAGTCTTTATAGTGAGTGAACTTTCATTCACTGTGAGAAGAATAAAATAAAATAAAAACATTAATTTTATTCATGTATAATTTTTGACACTACGTTATTTTTATTTGAAAAAGATAAAATCAAAGCATTTCCAAATGACATACTGTGAACTGTTTCAAAGTTATGTCCTTTCTTCTTGTTTTTTTTTTCTTTATGTTGTTGTTGATTGAGTTTTAACTCGATCTAGAGAAAGAAACAAATCTGAAGACAGAAGATAAAATCTGTGCCTTTTTTAGAAATTCAGCTTTTTAGTCTGTCAGAAATAGTCATGGTATTATATTGACTTTCGTTTTAACTTAACATGAAAGTTGTTCTTTGTAAATTAAAGCATGATAGCTACAAAAGAGATATTTTTCCATGTGAGAAAATGGATGAAATGCAAGGTTTTTAAGTCAGAATGTCAAGAAGTTAGGTGAAGTTAAAAATCAGTGTTTCTTCCTTTCCCCCATCTCTCCCTCTCTTCTACTTCCCTTCCTCACTCTCTTTCTAAATGGACAGAAAATAGCATCAGATGATATGATCATCCTCATTATGTGGTTATGAATCATTGCAAAAGAAATCAGATTTAATCACGCCTACACAGCACGAACACACATAACTTCCTGTTTTGACAGTTTCCTACTGTACTCCCAGACCTAACATGTGCAGTGGCAGATTTCCTAGTAGGCTTTCTGTTGCCAGCAGTACCTGCTCATCTGGAATGAAAATGAGGCCTCAAGAATCAGCCATGTATGGATTGTCTTAGCAGGTCTTGTATTGTTCAATTAAAATGTTCAAATGAAATCTAATGTAGTTAAATGCTTAGTTAATTCAATGGAAATTAATTAAGGAAAAGCAAATGACAACTATGCTACCGTAAAGAATAGGGATATTTATGAAGCCTACTTCTTTTACTTTACAAGATACCTGTGCCTTTATTCAGTAGCATCTTTGTGCAAAATTCTTAATGCAAGATCCTTCTTGGCTGGTACACAGTGTCCTAGAGTATTAAAAAATCATTTGTGTTTTGACTAAAAAAAGAAAATCATTTTAGTTCTCTTGAAGCTCAGAACTTCTCTGGGCTGGTAGAAAGTTCTGTTGGTTACTTACAGTTTCTGGGATCATGCTTTGTTCATTTTATGGCATCTTAAGGGGACCCAGACCGCTGGAGGGCTCCAGTAGTGAAAACTAACTTCTCTTTTCGAAAGAGAATTTCTCTTTTTGAGAACATAAATGGAAGAACATGAGAAGGTCTTGAATGTTTTGAAGGTTGTCATTTTTAGGACCTGTTATTTACTCCAAGACTGCAAAGTGAAGTGCTTATAGTACTGGGTTACATAGCATGAAGGTAGCATACTTGGAAACTCTCAGATATTCATTTTTGCATTACAAACATTTTATACTCTGAATAAGGAAATTGCAGAAATGATAAAGGCATGAAGTTGGACGATTCATTTTTTTTGCACCAATAACATGATTGCTTTAAACTCTCCAAGTTTTAGTGTCTCTGGATTTGAAAATCCATTTTTCCCACCAGCTTTGTCATTTGATATTTTTCTTTCTCATTTGATTTTTTTTGCTTGAAAAATGAGTTCTGAAAATATTATTATGGTGACGTCATGTAAGAAATCCTAGAAAATATATCTGTTACTTAGATATTTTAAACTTTTGACCAAGTTTATATAAAGAAGCTACTGTTAATTTAGAAAAGTATAAATCCATTTGCAATAGAATCTGAATTTGTGTCAACACTACATCCTCATACATAAAAGGGACACTTTCTTTCTTTCTTTCTTTTTTTTTTTTACTATGGTATAGAATTCGTTCTCCTTGGGTGCACACACCATTCATAAAAACGTGAGACAGTAGGAGAATGAGGAACTTCTGTGCTCCAGAATTTTTATTGTAGGAGGCTATATATGAGTTCAAATGAAGAAAATGTTGTAGAACTGGTCTGATGGAAAGCGCCCCTTATTCCTTTTTCCTGCAAGGTATAGAGGATCCCTCTTCCTCTGACTAATCCTACAAAACATGGGTAACACTTAACATATTTCTTTTCTTAAACTAAAGGCAAACATAAGTACTAATCTCTTTGGAAAGAATGCAAGCCTCATATCAAAAAACTTGTTCTCTGCCATCTTTACACCTCCGTTATAAATCACTGCAGTCATTTTCTTGGAAAAGTCTCTTTAAAGAAAATATCCAACTCTGTAACAGAGGCTGAGTATGCAGATTACATGAGATAATGAGATCAAAATATTCTAAATTATCAAATGTGAATCACTTAATCTGTGATAGTCATTAAATGTCAATCGCTTCCACCTATTTATAAGTGGCATTGAAATATTTAACTTATGTTTACTGCCTGTGGTCACATAAGGCTTTAATGCGTATGCTCTGTTACAAATTCAGCAGAATATTGAATCTGAGAGAGTTTCTAGTGCAGTGCTTTTTAAATGGGCCCTGAAGTTGAACAGTGGTGAGATGGCCTGTTAGCTCTTTGTGGGCCGCTTTATAAATTCTGAAGCAGCATGGCTGTTTATTTTTCCCACATCTGTTTTGGGCTCATCCTTTGTGACAGTGTTTGCTGGATGCTGTCCTTTCTGTCTCCCTTAAAATGAGTAGTTTAGTTTGTACTGTTACGATGTATTTGTGGAGGCAGCGATTGTCAAATATTTTACATTTCATTCTGCCTTTCATTCATTTTGGATACCTTTCTGGTTGAATTATGCCTTCTAGACAGAGTTTCGCAACTTCAGATGGAATGAGATACTTTGTTGCATGGTCTTCCTACATGTTTGTTTGTTTGCTTATACCCCTGTTATGGCACAGCACATCCTTCAGTAGCTTCCTGAGAACGGATGCATAAGAGTAAATTATGAGACCTCTTTTTTATTCAACCATCATGCTTAATGAGTTTGCCTTAGCAGAAGAAAATTAGATGGGGGATACTTTTTCTTGACAATATCTAAGTCATTGTTCTATTGTCTGTGAGCTTTGAGGGTTGCATTGAGAAACCAGTTTCATTCTGATTCCTGACTAAGACCTATGTTGATTTTATTCATAGTACACTTGTAAAAATAATAAACTTTATTTTTTATAGTGGTTTTAGGTTTACAGAAAAATTGCGCAGAAAGTACAGTGAGTTCCCATGTATCCTTCCACCCGCACCAATACATGCATAGTTTCCCTTATTATTAGCATCTTGCATTCATGTCACTGCCATTATTTTTTTCAAAGCAAGTTATATCTGCCACTTTGGAAGGAATCATAGTGAAAATGCTTTCAGAATGAAAGCTGAGTAACAGTGGGGCTGATTTGGGGTTACCCAAATGGGAATACTACTGCTTTAAGCTAATATTTAAGTCAATTATTTAATTGTGATCATTGCAGCTTCCACCCACTCTGGATCAAGGTGAATAATTCCGGAGAACTTCCTGTGTGCCGTTGTTCTAGGTTCTGGCAGTGAAGCTTGGAGAGAAGCTTAGCACCCTGTTCTCCTTGTAATTTGCTCAGATGTTGCCTCGAGCCTGGTGGAACATCTGCAGATACTCATTGGTTGAATTGTTCATTATGTTTTCCAGATACATACAGGCTCCCCTCCCTTTTACAAATCAGCAACATTATTTCAAAATGACCTTGGAAAACAGTTTCCATTCCAGCCCTACCACACTGAGATTTCAGTCAAATTGCTTCATCTTTTAAAACTTTAGTCTCCTCAACTTTAAAACAGGAATAATGATTATATCTCACAGTAGTGTTACATGAATTTAGTAAGATCATGTATGTAAAGCGTTAGGTAAGATGCTCGGCTGTTTAGCATGTGAAGGTATGTTACTGCTGTGTTTCGGCATCTCTCTCCTGTTTCTCAAAAGCTTATTTTTGAGGAGGAGTTGAGGAGTTATTTTCTCTAAACTGGGCTATTAAAATGTATATATGATAGTATGTGACCTTTATACATTCATATTTAGACATCATCTTCCTTCTGATCTTCTTCCTACCATAGTATAAAATCATTAGAAGAGGTGTGGAAAATGTACAAAACCTCCTTCAAGAGGGGTTTGAGTATTTCTCAGAATCTCTTTGTATATATGGAGAAATACCAAGGTGTGGATCTATTGTTAAGGAGTGAAGAGGAAGCAACATTTCTGTGAGAGTTTTCACCTTTAGTAAGAGTTACAAAGGATGAAATTATCATAAAAATCACTCCTGGAAATATAATCTTTATTGTATCAGTTTTATAGTGTGTCAAGTCAAATGTTAAAATATTTGTTTTAAGGGTGCATGGGTGGTTCAGTGGTAGAATGCTCGCCTTTCATGTGGGAGACCCGGCTTTGACTCCAGGACCATGCAAACCCCCCCCAAAAAAAAAATTGTTTTAAAAATGTTAGCATAAGTTTTTCTTTTTAAAGAGACACAGAAATTTAATCTGATAAGAAGGTAAACAAGGGAGCTGATTAATTACTTTTGCTCTTAGTTTACTTACGAGAAATTAGAGGTTAGAAATTATAGAACTTTTAAGGTAACATTTGTTGAATGCTTATTACATACCAGGCACTGCTAAAATACCTTACATTTACAACAACATGTAAATATAAAGAATACATTTTTGCTTACTTTGGTAAAATCATTTTTATTTTGCATTTTGATTTGAGGTGAATGTAAATATTAATTGAAATGAAGTAGAGGTTGAAAAAATAAGTAATTGTAATCTCAATCAATGAACAAGAGTCATAGGAGCAGCTGGCAGATAATAATTTAAGAGAATGCTTGTTGATAATGCTAAGGCTTCCCTTCTAATAGAGGTTTTTTAAGATACAGTCTGTCGGAAACCAGTGGTGTTTTTTTTTGTTTGTTTGTTTTGTTTTGGCATAGGTAGGTTCTGGGAATCGAACCTGGATGTCCAGCATGGCAGACAAGAATTCTGCCACTGAACCCATTTGCACTGCCTGGAAACCAGTGGTGTTTTGTGCACCACAAAAAGATCATACAGCTTTCTATAGGCCACACTCAAAAATAGCCCTTAGAACACTTATAGAAATCTCTTCTCATCTCTGCCCTAATATACGGGCATCATCTGCCTTAATATATAGATACATGACACACTTTTCTGAAACCATGAATTACCATTCAGAGATTCTCAATCAGTCCTGGTTTTGTGGCAGATTCCATCTAGTGGGTGATGACACAGAGCTGAATGTCACTTTATATCTGTCACCTTTCCTTTGGCACAATTGAGTATGCATATTCTGAACAATGGGTAATTGACCCACTTGTTCTGTTTAATGGAATTAATTTATGGTGGCTTCCATAATTCCTCCTCTGTGATACCCTTAAATTCATTGTGGATTGTTTTATTGTTCTGTGATCATCAGATTTTAACTTCTTTAATTCATTTACATTAGTCTTATTATTATGACACTGTCATCTTCAAACAGCTAATTTTGCCATAGCATTAGAAATGAGGTTACTTTTTAAGTAATGATGATACTTATTAAGGTACTATTAATGAACTTTAATAGCCTTCAAAGAAATTCTGGCTTTAAAAAAAATGTTCTTTAATTTAAGGATTTAATTTCTAGACATTGTAAAAGAATCTCTGCTTTTACATTTTTTATTTTATTAAATATTTTGGGAAAAAATTTCATTTGAAATGCTTAGATGTCCATTTAACCTTAGTACTGGTGGAACAGAGACTAGAACAGGAATCAAGAGTATATTGAAATTCCATTAAAGAAAAAAAACATGGTCTTATTGCCTTTTTTTATACATGTTAACACATCAGTTTTTGAGTTATCTGCTCTTTTCCGTGTGATATTGCTTTGTCTTATGCTCAAGACAAAAATGCCACATGGTTAGTGTAGATATTAAGATCATTCCATAATAGCATTCCTGAAATATGATAGCTGATAAACTACTTGAATTCAGAGCAAGTGTTTTATATGCATTTTCATTTTTCTCTCAACTTTAGGCGTTTTAAATATTTTTCAAACATGTAAACATAGAACTAATTTTTTAGAAAAATAAAGTTTGGTGTTTTATTTTCTGAAGGTTAATTAATAAATAGTTTAGAAACTGAGTATAATAAACTTTGTTTTCCTAAGGAAAAGTTTGGTGAGAAGGAAAATTTCACCATTACATTATTTTGAATCATTGTTTTGGAAGGTTTAGGCTGTGTATCTCTGAGAAGAGTGATTCAGAGGGTGTGTCCACAACACCCAATTTCAAGTCTTAACTGTACTGTCTGCAAGCTGTTTGCCTCCTCTACAAAGTCCATAACAAGAGGGCATGCTCATTGAATTGCAGTGAGAGTGGATGCGATAACCCATGCAACCCTCTCAGGTCGCTGTCCTGCATAGAGTAAGTTCGGCATGTGTTAGCTATTACTTGCACAGTGAATTAAGAGTCACAAGGACATGGAAAGTAATAATAATTTAGCAATATATTGCACACAGTCTGGAATCTCTGCTTCCTCATGTCTGCATTCGTACTAGCTGTTGGCTGTTCAAAAAGTAAGCTAGTAGCAGTTAAAAATCATTTATGTGTCCAAATATGTTTAGCGCACCAAGTTCCTTCCAACTTCTATGTGAAGTTGAGAATGGAGGAGTTTTGATGGAAGGGAAAGGAGATATCTGCAGTCTAGGGGTTGGTTGTGGGGCTTTGGTTAGCTGAAGAGTGGAATAAAACCCAAGACTCAATCCTCAGGATGTGTGCCAGAGAAAAGGGGGCTAATATAAGATGTTGCGTGCTGGGTTCTTCATATCCAAATGCAGAAAGAGAGAGGAGTCTGTTCAGTCAGGCATTCAACATTTACTAAGAACCTGCTAAGTGCCGGGGGGAAGGTGGGAACACAGATTCATGGTCCTTATAGTTGTAGATCTCAGAGCCTACTGGGAAAGAGATCAGTACACAAATAACTATAATACAGTGTTTCGCAGTGTGACTGAGTGATTGTGAAAACCTTGTGTCTGATGCTCCTTTTATCTACTTTGTCAATGGATGAGTAAAACATACGGATTGGAGGTGGATAGATAATGGGGGAACAAATGTTAGGGTAGATTTAGTAGATTGGGATGCTGGTAATTGGTGAGGGGTAGGGGGTATGGTATGTACGAATTTTTTTCTTTTTTCTTTTTATTTCTTTTTCTGGATTGATGCAAATGTTCTGAGAGGTGATCGTGGTGATGAATATACAACTATGTGATGATATTGTGAGTTATTGTTTATATGCCAAGAATGAAGTGATCATATGGTGAGAATGTTTGTGTTTATATGTTGTTATGTTTAAAAAAATAAAAAAATTAAAATATATAATACATCATGGGGGACTCTTAGTTTATCAGGTGCTTTGGGGAGGCACTAACTCTGTGTAGGGGGTTAAGGGAAGTTTCAAAGAAGATGTAAGAAGTACCATTTGCAGAAGAGGAGCAAGCACTCCACATTGTGAACTGTCTCTGTAAGGCATAGGGACACAAAGGAGTGTGGTTTGAATCAGATTATGAAAAGCCATCTCCGTCCTTCAACGAATTGGGATTGGCTTTTTGGACAATGGGAGTCTTTCCAGGAAAGGCAGCTTCCCTAGAAAAATTCTTCTGTGACAATTGTGAATATTTGTGAGTCTTTCCAAGAAAGGTTGCTTCCCCAGAAAAGTTCCCATTACCGCTCTTGTGAATATTTGTAATCTGCTTTTGAGAGAAAAACTAAGCAGTATTTTATTGAAATTGTATAATAGTAGATCCTGGAAGTATTCTTTCCACAGAATCATACCCAACAGAGGAAAAAATATGGTTTAATTTTAAATTTAACATTTTCATGTGCTCTGTGGATTTAAAAAAGTGTGTAAGTGAGAAGCAAGTCTCACCACTGATTTTAATGTTTATTCTCTAATTCTATTGTCATATATCTTTATTAGTGTGTGTTTTATTATGTGTTGAGAATGTTTCTGTAGAAGGCCAACTTCTTAATAATATGAATTTATGTAACAAAAGTTATCATTATCATCTTTGTACCTAGATGTTTTACAATTGGAAGACAATGAAGTTCACCTGGTCCAAATTCCCATAAATGCCAGAATTCCTTTACATTACAGCCTTTGCAGGGAAAAAAAAAAAAAAAAGTAGCCTCTGCTTGAATGTATGCAGGATAAGGAATTAAGAGTCTCTGAAAGCAAATAATTTCACTTTTTAATATCTCTAATTCTTAAAGAAATCTTCCTTATAATCTACTTTCTTAGGAATTACATCTTCTGGTCATATTTCTGCCCGGTGGAGAGTAAATAAGTATAATTTTACTTCCCCTTAAGACCCTTTGAATATGTCCATGGATATCTCCCCTCTCCCTTTTTCCATCCCCTTAACATTTATCTTCAAATCTAAAGAAATACCTCAAGTTTCTTCAGGATGACATTAATTTGTAAAACTTGCTTACTCTGCTCTGGAACTATAGCAGGTTTGCTAACCATTTAATTTACATTTTACAACAGGGTGTCCTCATTTTATTTAAATTTGGCAAAAACAGAAAGGTACATCATTATTTTTTTTAATGAAGCGTTAAATTGTACTCTTAAATGAGATTGGGATATTATTACACCAGGAACAACATTTTTCCACTTTTAGCAAGTGTGCATAGCCCAAAAGTATTTAAATATGTAGATCAGGGCTTAAATTGAGTTATATTAGCAGTCAAATTCTTTTCTAAAACACTTTAAGCACTCCGATATTACTTACATATTCTAAAACATTATTTAAACATTTCCCAGCATGCCTAATAGTAGTGTCAAAGGCTCTGGGCCTTCAATTCGGTTAAGGGTTGGGAGTTGTGGGATGAAGTTTCAACTTTGCTGGTTTTGTTCTGATTTTACCTATGGTGACAAGTCAGGCCGACACTGTCTCACTTTTTTTTCTTCCACCTAAATAAGAAGTTAACAAAATTGTTCCATCTAGCCACAACACCTTGGTTGAAGATTTAGGCCATTTGGAACAATGTGTGAATTATTTTAGGACACCATTTACTGTGTTATTTTTTGCTTTATATTGAACTGGCTTAACCCTAGAAACTAGAGTCTGAGTCATGAAATCCTTTATCCTTGTGTATATTTTGGTTGACTGATATTGCATGGGATGTGAGTTTAGAGTTTAGGCCCCGATAATCATGGTCTGAATAAACATAATGGAAAATTGCTTTAAAAAGTCATGTAACAAAAGGTGTAACCAACTTTTGATGTGTAGTGCTTGAATTCTCTTGAATGTCATTTCATTTTTTTCTAAAATACAGGATGAGGCATGACACTATCAAATCACAGTCTCATCTTGGTTATTTGCTATGTAACATAAGCTTTGTTTTTGTTTTTCTCAAAAGGCGTTTAAACAGAAATCACCTTCAGCTGTTTCCTGAGTTGCTGTTTCTTGGGACTTCGAAGTTATACAGGCTGTAAGTAGACATAAATAGTTATTGTTGCTTTGGGTAGGACTTTGTGTGTTTTATTAAATAAATTTTGGATCTGTTTCCTTATGGTTTCTTGAAATCTATTCACCAATAAATTAATGGATTAAAAATTTTCCTTTCTCCCTGCTTCCCCATCCACCCCAAGAAATATATGATTGTTTTTTTTTAGTCATGCTAATTGTTTTATTTGGTTAGCACTTAGTGATTCATGTATGTTATTGTTGTAATATTACTGTATTTGATCATGTGATAATGATGAGGTTTACCTTACTACTTTATGGAAAGTTTGATTAAGTTCTGAAGGGAAGAATTATCCCTTAAGAAAAAAATTGACAGTATTTGCTTGTAAAGTTCAGATTCTTAATGTCAGCTTTTTTTGATATTGTTTTTTGCATTTGAGTTGTAGTGTTTATTAGTCTGGAAATATTATTATAAGGTATTTAAAGGTGGTTGTAAATTTCCTCTGTAGTGTTTCTTTGAAAGCCAGAATTCCTGACTTTGCATATGAACAACTACAAGGCAAGGTTGTCATATCAGTTATAGCATAGATGGTTAAAAGGAGTAGTTCTTTAGGCAGAATTGTTTTTTCCTTCGTGGAATGCTTGTTTGCTGACCTAATGTGTCATGGTGAAAACATGTTTGGAAAGCTTTTTAAAAATCAGATTTGGGCACGTATAAATGATTTTGTGTGGATGGGAGATAAGCTACAAAAAGTGATGAAAAAATAGATAACAATTATTGATGTCCATGAAGGTTGTGATAAAACTGTCAGGATGTGTAAAGGAAATGCTCAGAGTGGCATTCACCTGTATGGTGGGGAAATCCCTTTTGGGTGTGTTATAGAAAAAGTGAGCATACTGCTTTTTCTGAACTTGACTTTGTAGCATGGTTTTGTAGCTTCCTAGTTCAATGTTGTTGTTATTGGTTCCAGAACTAGTAGAACTGTCCTTCCCCACCTGGTCCCCTGTAGCCAGATCTCTCAGTATCATTCCTCCTGACACTTTAACTCAACATAGAGAGAGATTTTACAGCCAAGGAAGAGGATGCTGCAACCAGCCGCTGTGCCAGATCGTTTCTCTAGAGTCTGACTTTCCTGACACTCCTCCTCTAAGGATAGCCAAAGTCACCTAGCAGTATTTCTCCTCTTCTTTGTGTTCCCTCTTGGTTAATTGGCCCAATTTAAGCAAGTTAAAAAAATCAAATAAAGAAACCTTGAGACTGCCTTTATTAACAAGAATTCTTTAGGGACTATTTTTACAAAAAAATTTGAATGTAGGCTGCTATAAAGATTACATGTATGTATATAAATTGGTATGTGTACTTAAATATCTGTGCCCAGTTTCTTGAAAGGGCCACAGAGATGGTTTTAATAGTATTTTTCTTTCTGATGTAATTTTTGGTTAATGAATGGTGTTTGAGGAATCGACTCCAAGGCTAGTATACAATGAGTCATGTTAAACATACTACTTTGCTAATACTGTGCACATTAAAACAATACATAGAAGTCCAGAAGTCATTGCTTTCTGTGTGTCTGTAAAAGTAGAATTTAAACAGAATGACTGTTATCTGGAATTGAAAATTTAAACTGAATGTGGGAAAATGTAGGATGAAATCTCAGCTCTATCTCTGATAAAGAAGAATGCTTGATTTTTAGTCTAATAGCATGTGGTTTAATTCTCCCAGGGGCTCCTAGGGGGTGTGATCCACGGCTGAACCCCTCATAAGCAAATTATATTGTTTGATATTTTACCCTGTTCGACAATATCACAGGGCAAGGAGATTTTCTCTTACATTTTATTATGATTTTTTATTTTATGAAGCTGTTATAAATGAAAGGAAAACTTGCAGTCTTTAAGGAGTAAATTAAAGAAACATAATCTATAAAACTTTATCAAGACTCAAATTAATTAAAGCAATGTCTTACAAATAGGGGGAATTGGGTAGCTAGAAAAAGTTATAATGTGTCTGCTTGGCTCAAAGGATTTCTTTTGAGAAATAATGAGAAAGAATGTATTTGTTAGGTGGGACAAGTTTCAAGAAGACTTGAATGATTTGATATCCTTGAAATTATTGCTTGCTGATTTAATCTTTAATATTAATAAAGTGTTCGTTCCTCTTTATCTGGGATTTGATGCCTGATGAAAGCATTGGATGCACCTAGAAACCCTGAAATGTAATTTTTGTCTGCATCCTCAAGTCAGGAATCTTCTTTTAAGTTCTCTCACCTGAATTAGACTTTGCAGATTTTTAACAAGGATAGCTCTCCTGAGAGGATGAGTTAAAAGCTAATTTGACCACTATTAGGGTGCTTACAAGTTATGTTAAATAGCCATCACTAAGAATCTTTGCGTTACAAGTGAACAAAAGCTTGTGGAGTTCAGGGTTAGTGTAATTTCTGAGAATGAGGATGCAGGTTCAAAATTTCAGCATATAAGTGTACCAAGTAGCTGATGCAAAAGAAATGTCCTGGCAGATGGAAAATGTGCGCAAAGCTACATGCAAAAAATGTATTTTAAAAATGTCCACTTAAAAATAAATCTCTCTGGACAGTGCAATGATGGCTCAGTGGTAGAATTCTCCCTTGCCATGCCGGAGACCTGGGTTTGATTCCGGGAGCCTGCCCATGCCACTAAATAAATAAATAAATAAATAAATAAATAAATAAATAAATAAATAAATCTCTCACATGAAGTTATGATAAGTGATAAAAAAGAATACTGAGCTTTTGATAAATAGGGATATAGTGTTGGAACAGGTAAAATATTTGACTTGTTTCATGTATATGTAAAGTGATCCATAATCGTACTTACTAAATAATACAATAAAGCTGTACATATCTACGACTCATGCAAAAACAAAAAATTCAGTATTTTTTTAATAAATTGTTTAGTAGTGCTAATTTGTATCTCGATTTTTCTTTCTTTCTTTTTTGCTAATCATATCCTTTACTCCTATTGAATACTATTTTTTCCTGATATATGACCAGTGGAAAAGTTTACCAATGTAGTGTATAGCGAATACATTTATATACTGGATATTATGCAGATTTTCTTTGGGCTTTTTTAACGAATAATCACCATTTGACTCTTGGCTGGAAATGAAATGCCAGGTGAAGAAGCACACATGCTTTTTGCAGACTCCAAATGCAATAGAAAAGAAAAAGAGGGTACACTGGATATGAATTATGATTCGACATGGTTGGTTGCCACTAGCGGCCAAATATGCTTTTTCCTTTGCTGTCTGCTCCAATTTCTCTTTGGACGGGTTGAGAGAGCACTACATGTTCAGGTCAAGATGTTTGCTCAGAAATAGTAGTACAGTTGCAGCTGTGTTTGTTGGAGCAGGGGACTAGTTTAAATAGCATTACCATTTATCCAGTCCATTAACAGAACTCTGTAAAATAATACCAACTCTGCATAAACTACAGGACAGTGTAATAAAATTACAAGCACTTGTTGACAGATGGAAAGTGTAAGTAAAGGGAGCAATAGGTTGAAGTTTAAAAGAGACAGTACATAGTTTCTTCAATTTACGTAGATGCTCCATCCTTGCCTCTACCCCACCTCTGAAACTGAGAATGCCTTTGATTACCTATGTATCCAAGAGTGGAGAAAATAAATTTCTGGGCAATCTGCAGCTGGTTAATTGAAAAAGAGATTGTAGTGAGTTTTGAAATGGTTGATTATTATTGATATATATGAATAGCATGTATAAATCTTACCAATAACTGTAACACTAAAAGTGACTTATCAGGGAGTGATTCACACTTTCCTACTTGAGTTTGCAACTAATCCAGCTTGTTGGAAAGGAATTTCATTGGTATTACTGTGGTTAGGCATTTGGTTATAAATATTTGTTTTGCGGTTTTCAGTTTATTTTTGGACTATTATTATATTTACCCACACTTTTGACATAAGCTTAAGTATCCAAAGCGTTTTGCAAAAAGGTCATTTTTCTCTTATATCTCCCAAAACCAAACCAAACAAATCCTACAAATGAAAAATAACTATGTATATCCTAGTGGCTCATTTTCTTTATTTTTTAAATTAAAACCTTTTTATTTCTGGTTCAGAAGTAGTATTTATTGTTCTCCAGTGAGATTTAGAGCCACTAAATTTTCTAACATTATAAATAGTACTTTTAGAACTAAGAATTCTTTGTATGGCCTTGTGTCAGCTTATCTGAAACAAATAGATTTTGACCATTTAATTTGATTGTTGAGGTCACAATTAATTTGCTGTTGGATTGTATCTCAGGTTCTCAAAATTACTTTATGATAGCTGTAATTATTTTAATTTTTAAGAGAAAGCTTTATTTTTTATTTTATTAAGGTAAAAATTAATTTGTTATGATAACAAATATACTTAATTTTTTATTATCTATTTTCCCACTCCCACAAAAGGAGCCACAGTTTTTTTTTCTTTTTGCTATGATTTTTTCTTTTTGTTATGATTTTTAAGAGTAACATGTGCTCAATGTAAAAAGATGTAGACAGTTTAGAAAAATAGAAAGAAAGAGAAATTATTCATTATCTCACCACCCAGATGTTATCCTTGTCAATTATTTTCTTAGTTTCCTTTTTCTACTATTATGTATATAAACGCTGGCAGACATGTACTACAGAAACATTTTTTGATGCCCCCCAGGGCCTAGTATAAGGCTTGACCTTTAGAACGCTCTCCATAAGTGTTTGATGTATTGAATTAAATCTCTGTTGAGTTCAGGGTTTGTAACGTGAATGAGCAAATAGTAAGTCTGGGAAGGAATTATGAATAATGGAGAACCAAATTAAAGGATAACTCAGCTAATTAAATGTTTGTTCTCCTTAGGTTTTCTAAACATTGAAGGGTTTTGGTAGACACAACCAAACCAAATGATTCATTTTTCACGTAAGAAATATAGACCTTAATTTAATTTAATACTGTACATATATAAAACTACCCCCACCCCAAGTTCTCTGATGCCAATTTAGTCTCATAGGAGTCTTGTAATCAAGACAGAAATCAGAACATGACAGTGGCGCCTGTGTCAGAATTCCTCTTGAATTAATTTCTGCCAGCTCTGATTAAAGTGTGGGTGACTTGAGGTGACAGCTGCTATAGTTTCCAGCCTCATTTTATTCTTGGCCTGTTTGGCCCCTGCCACAATAAACCCGACAGCGGTTGTACCGGAATTACAGGTTACCATTGCTCCCGGTTACTGTTGTCCGGCCAGCTCGACATCATAACTCATTTAGTGGAAGTGCCACGCTAGCTGCTACTCCACTGCTGAGGTCTGCGGAAGAGCTTCCTGCATAGGGGGCAGCGAAAGTTCTTCAGGAGGGTGTCATGTCTGTGTTACAATTGAGTGCAAGGATATACAGTCTGTATTGCTAATACTGATATTTTCCTAAGGGGGACAGATTAACTCTGTATCTTTGAAAATGAAGAACCAATAAGAGAGAGAAAAATTTTTAGAGTGGTAACCTTTCAGTGATTAAGACAATTAAGACACCAAGTACTTTATTGCTTATTAATCCATGATTTTTATTTTACTATTATTGGACCCAAGGGACTTCAAAATTAAAGTACAGATATAGGAGGAGTATTTAATGAAATAGAGTACCATTAGGTCGGCAAAGATTTGTTTTAAGCAGATGGACAAAATACTGGATATATGGGTATTTGAATATACTTCAGAGTAGCCGTTCCATTTGCTATGGGAACAAAAGAAAAGCAAGCCTCTGAACAGGACCCAGTTTTGATTTTGTTTTTTGAAATCAACATTTAAGCCTGTGATTTAGAGGTTTTAAGGCAAATGAAGATCAAGATCGTATTTTACATTTTGCCAGGTCTGGTGTTGATAGTTATTATGTACTTCATAGAGATCCTTGTTGGAGAAAGCCAGAAATTGGTGGGTTTCTGCCATTGCCAGTCACTGGGTAGGCTTTCCCAGTGTGAAATCCACAGCCTAGTTCATTGCATAGGAAAATCAAGTGTGATATCTCTCCTGTTCAAATTACCTAAATGGTTGCTTTCCCAAATGTGTAAGTTTCTGTCCAACAAGTATCCATGGCATGTCCAGTGGGGATAGAAATTGGTACAATATGTGGGCCTTTGGTCATTGCTAACATGTGGCCTGTAATATGTAAGCTAAAGCCTTGAGAGTTCATTGAGAGTGATCCTGTCTCCTGAAACACAGAACTAGGTAGATGGTTTTCATGTTAAAAGGATAATATTGTATATATGTCATGAGGGAGCATTTTAAAATTTGACTGTAAATCATAATGTTGCTATTGCAATCTTAAAATCATAATTTTGGGAATGAATTTTATATAAATATTATTTCTAGGAATGTATTAATAATAGGGTTTTAGTTATATTTAAATTATTTTAATGTATTTATATTATCATCTGAGACACTAAAGACAATTAATTTATATCATATAATGATGGCATGAAATACTAGATTCTAAGTGCCTTCCCATATTTTAGTGGCTCTGTTATTTTTCTCAATTCTGTTACTTTTGAAAGTCAGTGGACACCATTCCAAAGTTACTTACCTGTAAAATGACCATGATATGTACCATCTGAAGGTATTGCAAGTCAAAAGTTAGAATCTGTGGTCAAAAGAACATTGTCAACTTTTGAGTATGATAGAATTTATATGTGTATTATTATCACCCTCTCATAAAAAAAAAACAATGAAAATAATAGTCACAAGGATGTGCTAGGAACTTGCCCATAGTCAGCAAATTTCTTGATCCTATTGTATTACTCTTTTTCATTTAGCTTGAGTACAGTGATATATAAATAAGCATAGTTACATCGACTTTCTTTCCACTATAAGTTGACATAAAATGTGCAGTTGCACTATTTTCTTTCTTTTTAGTTGGCTGTAGAAGTTATATTATGGCCAGCATACTCTTAAAGATAGAGCTCTTTGCTCTCTCTCAGTTGATTCATATTGTTTTAAAATTCCTGTATAAAATGAAGTAGAAATAGAAGCAAAAGTGCTGTGACTCAGGAACTGTTTATGCTCATTGGATTGTTGTATTAACAGTATGTTTTTCAAATGGACAATACAAAGGAAAGACATGAATTAGCTAGAAAATGCTGAGTGCAGACTTTTTAAACTATAAACTGTAAGTAAATTATATTCTGAAAGTTATTCAAAAGATTTACGTAAGTTGCTCAAGACCATCATTTCTATCAGTAATGAAATATTTCAAAGCAAGATTATTTTTAAAACAATTTTTAAACAGTATGAGCTAATTCTTTCATTGGCCTAGTAATGTCTATCTATCTATATTATATATATATATATATATATATATATATATGATTGATCTGTGGAGTATTCTGTCATCTTTCAGTAAATACCATACAATAATTTAAATGGTATTTTTAGACTACAAATCATGGCAGAATGCTGTGTAATTGAAAATCTTTTAGAAGTTTGAACTTAACCAATTAATGTTGGATAATGACATAGGTCTATATAAGTGATAATTTTTTTTTCCTTTAGTCATAGTTCCAATGCTTCTCATAAGTTTATAATATAAGCATTGCTTTTAGAGATTTGTAGTGTATATTCCCTTCATTACTTGTAACCCATAACCAAATTAATTACAACCATGATTCAATCACTGATTTATTTTATGGCATATCAGCCTTGAAGTAGTTGATAAATTTGGGGTGGAAGTTAAAGAGGAAACCAAATCCTAGAAAAGGAAGCAATGAAAAGTAAACCAGCCTGTCAGTGACAATACCCATGGACTAGGGCATAGCACTGTGGTGTGAAATGTTATTAAGAGAACATCTGTGCTTCTTGAAATGTCCCCCAAATGAATGTTTACAGCTTAGTATGGCAACTTGATTTAAGTGTTTAAAAAAAAATGTTAAAGAAAAGAGAAATAAATAAGTCTAAGAAACAGAATGGGAAAAGATAGCTTTGCCCATCATGATAGGTTTCTGCTACTAGTGAAAGATTAAAGCTTGAAGTTTGTGAATAGCTGAGAACAGCCCAGAGAAAGGTTGATTGCTTCCCCTCCAACAGTTCCAATTGATTGAAAAAAGCCTAATTTAAAGTTCTGTTTGTTCTATGTCTTAAACCATCAGAATTCTCTTTTAGGACCAGAGGGATGCTCTAGAGGAAAAAGAATCCAAGGATAAAAAGTCATTGCAGGCCAACAATTGTTCCTAATCCTCACAAAATGCTGGAGAAATTAAATTTATTCTTTATTGCTCAAAGTGTTACCTAGGTCACTGGGCGATGGGAAAATTGGACTGGAAGTTGAGTAGGCGCAAGCTTTGTTTTTTGTCTAGATGCTTAACCTTAGACACGACAAGGCATCTTAGAGTGTTGTGGGAACTTGGTTCAGAGCCTTAGGACCAAGACTTTTATTGCCCTGGATTTATAATAGGCTGTGCTGTCAGGAGATGAAAATGTTGTGTTTACATTTTAGTGTTAAATGATCATTTAATTAACACCTAAGGAAAAAAAAAAACTTGTGAAATTCTTAGCTTTTATTGTTGGTTTCCTGGGAGGTTTTAATATCCAAGTTTCATTGAGATTTCTTTTGCAAGTAAAGACACAAAAGGCATTATAAACTTTTTAAGGAAGACGTACAATTTAACCTTGAACCTTTTTCTCTAAAATATTAATTTAAATTACATTTTAAATCCAGTGGGCTTATTTAAAAGGTTTCTAGACTAATACATTGAAAACACCTCTTAATTAAACATGTTACTTGTGGGGAAACATTTAATGTTTAAAATGTAATTTAAATAACATTAAATATAAAGTTTTTACTGCAAAAGATTTGAAATTACCAATTGGTTTATCTTAAGTGGAATACTTTTAGCATACTAATTATACAAATTTCACATATTGCAAACTACATTTGTAGTTTACTTCATTTTAAGAATCTGGCCCAGAGTAAGTGATCATGGGCAAAAGAATTCTATGGGAAACATCAATTATTATCATTATTTTCGTTGTTTAATTGGAGTTAGTCACTATCATATGATGAAAGAGATTTATACAGTGAAGATAGGAAGAGGCATGCTATGACTATGAAAATTTACATTCACTTCATTAATCACTAGAGAATTAGATGTTATTGAATGCTTTCATTTATTATTGACCTTTTATGAAGATCAAGATCAACTAATAAAGGTTGGTCTTGATGCAGAATAATAATATGTGGAAAATATAATCTATACTGTCGAGAGCAGTTGCTACTCAGGAACACTTAAAAGATATTTTTCTAAAAATATATTAGAATTTATATCTATTTCTCCTCTTACTTGATCTGGTTATGTAACTCCTCATTGGAGTATATGAAAATTCTTAAAGTATCTACCAGGTTACCTGCAGTGAAGGTAAAATCTTTCTTAATATTTTTAAGAAATGAACATGCCATTATAGTGTGGTTTTCCTATTTAAGTACATTATTTTTATTCACACTGAGAGATTTTCATCCCTTTTAAGTCTAAAAATCAAATGCCTTCTCCATCATGCCTCAGGATAAAGCCAGCTTTCTGCATTATTCATGGCAAAAGAGGGCAAGGAGGATTGAATGTTATTAAAATCTCTTAATAGAAAGCCCTTCTTTGAACCAAGAATTATATTCTCATTCACAAAATACTACTGAGCATTAGGTAGGCACTTTGTACAATGTTATATACTCTCCTTACTTCTATCATATTTCAGCTTTTCTCCACAGCTTTCCTCATTTTTTTTTTACCTTTTTTAAACACATTAATCTTTTTCTCCTCTAAATTGCTTCTCCACCAAGCCTCTAGTAACCAAAAACCTAGGAGAAGGAAGATTGTTTTACATTTTATCTCCTTTTTATAAGGGTCTACATTTTGGTTCACGTAGTTACAAAACTGAAATGCCCAGAAGTTGAGAAACATGAAAGAGAAAGAAGAGAAGAGTGACCAAAGCTGGTTATTTAGTGTACTGGATAACCGATATTTTCTAAATGATATTGTTTATTATACCAACCAATGTTCTAAACAGCTAAGTGCTGTGTGTTTGAATATGAGTGTGTGTGTGTGAGATTGGAGGGGGTTGGGTGGGGGTACTGAGAGCTTAAGAAACAAAGAATTTGTGAATTCAGATACTCATAGAATAAATATTTAGGGAAATATGCTCTTCTAGGAGAAAGTTGTTACAATTTCATGTTTTAGTTACTATGTATCCCTGACTAGATTAATTTTAGGCGAAGTCTGCAGATTTACCTCTAAAAAAATAGAAAAATAACTTTTACCAATACACACAATTATGTTACAAATACTGCGTAGTTGTTCAACTGAAACAATTGCAGTCATTGTGATCGGGAGATACAATATATAAAACTTCTCTTGATCAGTTCTCTGCTGTGATTATGTTAGTTGAAATTAACCTCTCTTTTGTATTGGACTCCAGCTTTCAAGACTCACCATAACCTTTTTCTATTTAAGACCTTTTTTTATTTAAGCCCTTCAGCCTTCTCCTTGCTGCCATAGCATATATGCCATACTCTAGCTAAGCAAATTTTGTTACTGCCTGGAAATTCCAAGGCTTCTATATCCTTCCTTGCCTCCTAGGTTACAGTAGCATAGTTTGCCCTCTTCATATAAGCCTCATCTCTACCACCAAACCATTCTCAGCTGTTTTACTTACTTCACAAATGGTCATTCATTATAATCCAGTGGTTCTGAGTATAGATTCTGGATTCAAACTGCCTGGGTTTGAATCACTCAGTGTGTAACCTTGTGAAAATCACTTGATTATCCTACTCTTTGTGTGCCTCAATGTCCCCTTTTGTAAAACAGGCATAATAATAGAATTTACCCCATGGAAGTGTTGTGCAGAATAAGTTGTTCATATGTGAATAGTACTTTGACCAGTGCCTGGCATATAGTATGTGCTATGTGTTCACTATTATGATTGCTGTTATTATTAATGTATTGTGGTGGGAAAAGAACATGGGATCAAAAGTCAAAAAACCTAGTTACAATCCTAGGTCTGCTCGTTCTCCAAACACTTAGCAAAGTTCCTTGCTCTCTTCGAGGATCAGTTTCTTTGCTTCTAAAAGAATGTTGTAGGGCATATAGGAGAGGGATCACATCTGAGTGTCCATCATATCACCAGAATTTAGCACAATGTGTTTTAGCCTCTAGGGGATGATCAAATATAATTGAGGGAAAGGGAAGAAGATTGAAGTATTTCTAAGATTAGGTCTAGCTCTTTAAAAAAAATTATAGTGAAATCTCAGGACTTGCAAGAATTATAATGGTAGAATTATTCATGGTAATAAACCAGGAATTAGATAATTGAGTTGTGGATGAGTGGTTTTGAGATTGTTCTCCGTCCAGTCAGCAATTTTTAAAAAATAAAGGCAGTTCCTATTGCTGGGTAAATATAGCCTGCTTACATTCTGCATGGCTTGATTTACTTGCTATTAAATGTTAATTGGTTGAAGTTGGGTTAAAAAATGATTAAAAGAAATGCCACGATTATGCATTATTTAAGTGGTTTCCTTGATACTTGTTAATCCCTCAATATGAGGTAAGGGGTGTACAATTGAAGTAGTTTCAATAATCACCTGCCTCTCAAACATTGTTAATGTCTGCCCGAAGAAATTAGTTAAAAATCATAGCAAATCGAGGAAGAATGATGGAATTGGCTGGTACAGCTTTTTATATTCATATTTATGTTATAATCATCATTTGATTGTAAGAGGCTTGAGAGCAGGGACTGTCATTTTCTGTAACTCTTCCCAGTAAATAGCTGTGAACACTGGGCAATTAATTTCACTGACCTTTGGAGGAGAACAGAATGTATAGAACCTGAAGACCCTGAAGGCAACTGAAATCTGGTGTCTGTCTTTAAAAGAGGCACTCTATGAATTGATTTGGTTTTCTTTCCCCCTGTTTAAGGGGAATGAATTCCACACCTAATGAATAGTTTCAAGGAAAGCTGTTAATCAGGTACTCCAGTGACCACCCTGAATTCTTCTTTTATTACACAGGGACGTGATGGAATGAGAAAGCAATACAAGTTATATTTGATAAAAGGAAATACCCTTTTTCCTCTCCCCACCCACTGTGTAATCCCTTGGAATTTAGTTGACGAGAGAAATTACTGCAGCAAATAATGTGCTTGAAAAAGCAAAGTTGTATGAACAAGGCCAACACTTGTTGTTACAATAATTATAATTAGAAAGTACAAAGTATATCAGGCATCATGTTTCCAGGCAAGAGCTTTTACCTAAGGGGGTCTAAAATTTTTTTTCATTCCTGTCAATTTCAAAGTGAGACATTGTGCAACTGGCAGTGCCATTTTATCAACACTGGTTTTTGTTCTTGGCGGAATTATCAGGTGTCATTCTGTTGCCGTCAGATGGGAAGCTAGATAAAATTGAAAAACCTGAACCAATGTGGCAAAGGATGAGAAAGTCTCTAAAATGATTTAATTTGGTTAAAATGGACAATTATTCTTCTTCACCTCCTTCCTATTTAGAAACCATATGCTAATTTAAAAACCAAGTCCATTTATTGTTTCATTTTTGTAAAGTAAGTTAGCTGGAGTTGCAGAACACTATTCAAATGTAGCCGAACATATTGTGCTAGAGATTTAGTTATTGCCAAATAAATGCTGTATCCCCAAATATCAGTGTGATATTTAATACAAGGTACTTACATTAGTTGTATTGTTATAAGACACTCTGTTTTAGATTCTAAGGATAGCTCTTCTCTCCAGTTCTCCAGCGTATGCTCTTCTATTTTATAGTGTATGATATTTCAAAGCTGTAATTCCTAAAGCAGGCTCTCCAGTAGTCCAAGAGAAAAGTATTGTGTGGTCATATGTGTTGGGGGAAATAATGAAAACCATGTTTCCTGTGGTGATTACAGTGTATATACTCGTATTATTTATAACATCTGGCAATTAAATCTGTTTAACTTCCTAAAATTTGTCCCCAAAATTATTTCACTAAGCATGTACCCTATTCCTTCACCTCTGTAGGTTATACAGATTAATCCAAGTAGCAAGAACAGCTTTTGGGAAAACTGTCCCAAAGAGTAATTGCTTTCTATTAATTCTGATTGAGTTTTTTTTTTTTTAAAACTATTAAAATATAGAAGATTGAGGTATTTTATTATTTCCTTTGCTCAACGTGGTCAGGAAAATGCTTTTCTTGTTTTTTTTTAAAACATTGCATTGGACTGATAAATCTGTTCTCAGCCTGCCTTTGAACAAGAAGTTGGCATTCTCTTGTTATCTCTAGGTATTGAGGTAATCATAGCATCAGCATCACACTATTCCGTTTAATCCTGCAATTTTTTGTGAGTCAATAATTTAGCACCACTGTTGGCTTTAAGTGTTTATATGTGTGGATGTATATACATAAACATCCACACACATCCACACACATACAGACACTCAACTACTATTTTAATGATCAGTAAAACTATGTAGCTTAACTCTCTTTCCTTTCCCTACCTCTGTCATCATACCACCTGAAATCCTTTGTGGAATACCTCCGATACACAGCATTCTTCAGCAGCCCAGTGAGGTGTGCACCATCTATGTTTACCATGCTACAGAAAGCACCAGGCTTATATTTTTAATATTTTTGCGGTTGTTCTTTCTTTATAACGTCTAAGTTTGAATAGCAGGCAGTGAACTTGTTCAATCAGTATATTTAAGTGCTTAGATGTAGTGGCTTTTTGTATAGATTCCCTCACTATAATCTTTTGTATCGATTCATTTTTTCGAAGCCTGGAAAGATTATTCTACAATATCTTTTAGATTATTTATCAATTATTTCATAATATTTTTACACATTTGTGTTTCTGTGGGTGTGCTTTTGTTTGGTTTCATTTAATTTGCAAATCAAGCAATATTGCTACAAAATTAATACAAAATTGAAATTGCTAACTTGGTAGGAAGCAACTGAAGCAAATGGCCTAAGCTCATCCTTTTGTGCCCTTGATGGGTTGCTAAGCCACAGCTTACATCATTTAGTGTGATTCCACAATTCTTTGCCATTTTAAAGTGTGTACTTCTGACATTTTTATTAGGCTTTTGTGTTTGGTCACTGTATCAAATCCAGCAATTTATTCCTTTCCTCTTAAATTGTCTTCTCTGTCCAAGGGGTGGAGAAGAAACAGCGCCTGCACATAAAAGGCCATTATCTTATCTTAACAAGTCCAGCCATACAGAGACAGTGAATCATGACAGCTCAGCTGGAAAATAACGGAACTGCATCATGAAGGGAAGGTAGTGAGAGTGAGTCAATGATGCAGCTTGTGGCATAAAGGCACTTGATCTTGGTGAGTCCATCAGCAGCTGCCAGGATTAGCAACCTTCACCTAGACGTGGCCTGATAGAACATTGAGCAGACAGACTGATCTGTGTCCAGGGAATGTGCTCTGCCCATGGTCTCGTTTTAGTTGTCAGCGATAGAAGCTACTTAGGAGGCCATAGTCTCCATTGTTACAGGTTTCTTGCTCAAGATCAAAGTGTCCTTTGTAAATGAAGTAAGCACACTGACATTTGGTATATATTGCTAGACACAGGCTTGCAGAACAAATGTGCAGCACCTTTGGTGGTTTACTCTGAATACAGCTTTCAATCCAGGAAGAGAAATGTTGTAATTGGAGGAAGAGCTGGTGTGAATGATGGAAATGGTGGAGTAGTTGGGTAGCTCTCATAGATTTAGGAATTATTTCGAGGGCTTTACTCCTATTCGTAGTTATTTGTTTGATCTTTAAGCGTATGAAGTAGGTACTCTGATTCTCTAAGGTACAGATGAAGAAACCTAGGGCCAAAGAGATGATATCATTTGCCTAAATTGACACAGCTCATGAGAAACAGGATGGCATTTGAATGCAGAGCAGATCCAGTGCTCTTTGTCATGTACATTAATGTGGTTGGGTTCAAGATTTTCCTAGATAAAAACACTATAAAATTCATGATGCTTATAATCTATTGTAACTCCTCATCTCATTTTATGTGTTGTTCATTGTGACCCGCCCATAGATGGCACCCTCTACCGCACCATCCTGCCATTTAACTTGAAATTTGGTGTCACCCTTCACTCTTCCCTCTCCCTCATCCTCACCATCAAGTTGTGTTGTGTCTATCTCCTGAGGACCACGTTCCTCCATCTGCTCCTTTCTACTCTCTTTACATTGTTTGCTAACAAGGATCCCTGGCTCCAGAATTTCTTCAGCCACAGCATCTTGAGCCTTTGGACATTTGCTTCTGGTATTTCTTCAGCCTTCTTTACCAGTAAAACTTCTATTCACTGGGAAAGACCTGGATTATGTCTCCTTCTCCCTGATGGCCTACTTGTTTTCACCGGGGATGACCCCACTTACTCATGCTTCAAAGCAAATTGTGCTGTCCACTTGTGGGCCTCCCACAGTAGCACAGGTGATCGTTCTCTGGAGTGTTTCTTCCTTTCCCCTTGTTGCCCATCAGAATACTTTCCATCCCTTCTGTTGCTAACATCATGCATTGTTTCTCAAGAGAATGTCACAGGAGGGGTCCTGCTTTATCTATCTCATCACCACCTTGGGTCCTGGCTGGTCGCTGGGACTTCTTTGATGACTATATGGCTTTCCATTAATACTCTACACAAAGAAGGACTCCTTCGATGAGGCTGTTTTGTTGAACTTCATCAGTGCTTGCTCCCTCCCTCCACAGCCATGCCTCAAAGCAACTTTCTTAGGCCTACATTAGTTGTCTTATACAATGGTGCTTGTTCCTAGCTCTTTCCATCTAGAATACAAGCTCCTGGTAGCAGGTTCTAAGTCTTTTTTCATTTTTTAACTACCCATAACACTTCAAATGCAGCTAAGCACCGAGTAGAGATTTAATAAATGGTTGTTAAATAGATTTAATAAGGGTTTTCCATTCTTTCCCTCCAAGTCAGTTTTCCTATCATTGAAACAAAATTTGCTGCAAATTTGAAAATAGAACAAAACAAAATTTTGATAATATTGTATCTGATTTATAAATAGTTACTGTTTGAAAATACTATAGGATATTTATGTATACAGATTGATAATTAAATAGAAGTTCCAGGTAAACAATCTTTGCTGTTAATTCATTATATTATGTATATTGTGGGAATATGTTGTATTTTTTTAAAATGTGAAATATGAGTCAGGCTGCTGTAAGGAAAGCTAAGTCTCCGTGGGCAGACAGGAGTAGGTCCAAGTTCTAGTTTCATCCCTGTGCTGGGTGAGAAAATATTTCTGGGCCTCATTTCTTTCTTAAGTGAAAATAATAGAGTACTTATCTTGTGAAGTACTGTTGTGAAGATTGAATGAGTTGGTAGTGGTGCAGTCGGTTTAGTAAATCTTCAATAAATATTCACTGTTATGTTGTTATTAGGAATACTGGCACTTTACAAGCTCACGTGCTCTGCACGTGTGCTTGAAAATCAGAACATTTCACTTTAATTTTTGAAGTATGAGGACGATGACATCTCTACCCAGGATAATTTTCATGTCAGCCTCTTTGTTATGAATACATGAATGCATATGGAAAAAGCTCTTCAATTTTTTTGTTTTTTTTTTTTGGCATGGTCAGGAACCGGGAATCAAACCTGGGTCTCTGACATGGCAAGCGAGAACTCTGCCTGTTGAGCCACTGTGGCCCACCCAAGCCCTTCAATTTTAAGATATTGTTTTCTTTACCTTAGCAATAAGACGTAAAACATTTAAGTATATAAGAGGGATAGACAGGGTCAGTGGAATAGCTATATACTTTCAGTTGCAAACAACTGAAGCTTGTCTGCTTCCAGCTTTAGCAGTAGGAACGGAGTAAGTGCCAGCTGGGGCTTCATGCTGGGAGAGGTATACGGACAAAGTTGGTGGGAAAGGGGAGAGGGGAAGGAATTTCTCTCCCCTCTCCAATCTCCATCCCTAGGTTCAGGTGTCAACTTGGCCAGGTGAAGGTGCCTAGTTTATTGCTGTGGCAGTGAGCCAATGGTAAGGGAACCTCATCTGTTGCTGATTACATCTGCAGTCGGCTAGGCAGTGTGCCTGCTGCAATGAATGATTGATTTAATTGGCTGGTGCGTAAATGAGAGAGCACAATGTAGCACAGCCCAAGCAGCTTGGCATACCTCATCTCAGCACTCGAAGCTCAGCCCAGGCCTTTGGAGATACAGAAAGGAATCACCCTGGGGAAAGTTGTTGGAACCCAGAGGCCTGGAGAGAAGTCCAGCAGAGATCACCCTGTGCCTTCCCACGTAAGAAAGAACCTTAGTTGCAAGTTAGCTGCCTTTCCTCTGAAGAACAAAATAAATCCCCTTTTATTAAAAGCCAATCCATCTCTGGTGTATTGCATTCCAGCAGCTAGCAAACTGGAACACCTTCCTTCAATTGGACGTAACCAACTTAATTGAAATGTATACTTCTAGACCAAGAGTTGCCAAATAAATGCCTAATGTTGATTGATTTAAACTAGTCAAATGCCTCTCAACGTTTAGATAGATGAATAGTGGAATCAGATCAGGGCTGTCTTAGGAAAGAGGGCAGGAGTGATGGATGTTAAGGAAGCAATTTCCATTGTCCACCCTGGTTAAGCACTTACATTTTATTTTTTCACCTGATTTTATCCTAGAACTTTAGACCAATTTTCTACTGTAGTAACTTTAACTTAACGTGTGTAAAGCTGGACCTCTTAAATTGTGATTTCTTTATGTCTCAGTTTTCTCATGTAGGGATTATAAAGCCCACCTTTCAAACTTTGGATCTGATTAAAAAGAAATCAATATAAAGCTCAGTGCCAGGCACATAATGCAAACTTGCTTTGAGTAGCTGTTAATGCTGTCATTGTTTCTATTATATTTTCTTGGTTAGAATTTCTTTATTTCATCTTTGTCTCACGTGTACTCCAATTTTTCATTTCCATTATGAACCCACATGGGTGTCTCATCACCACTTCCAAATTAATACACACACACACACACCAAAAAGAAAAAAAAAACTTAATGAAGGGTTTTTTTAACATAACTGTTTACATTTTATAAATTTATATGATCATGCAAACTCATATGCTCCTCACAGAAACCCTGTGATGTACATCTTATTTAGGCCATTTAACAGATTTGCTTATCTGTCATCTCCTCCAAAATGTGAGCATGATGAGGACAGAGATTCTGTCCCCAGCATCCAAAACAGTACATTGTATACAATAGACGGTCCATCAGTGTTTGCTGAAGGAAAACAGTGTTGAGTTTGTATTCATCATTGTTTCCCTAAGGTCTGGCCAGCACTTGGCATAGAGTAGGTACTCACTAAACATTTGTTAAGTGAATGCCACCAAATACACCAAATATTGTCCTGTCAGCCTACCTGTATGTGTTTTACTGAATTACATAGAGGTCAGTGTTTTACATTAGTCCCTTATTTTTTCATATGTTTTCTTCATAATAATGGTGATACTGGAAAAATTATAAAATCTACAGGGACAATATCTGTGTCCCTGCCTCACATTCCTATCCCCATGTCCTTCTCTTATTTTAGGCCCTGCTTAGAAGTCATTCTAACTGGGCTTCACTTTGCTCAAGGATAGGTTAGCTGTCCCCCATCTGTGTGACCCCAACACCATGTTCTAACAGTCATCATTTGTCTGTTATTCTCATCTGTGTCTCGAAGCTTAAATGTAGAAACAGAATCTAGTTTAAAATATTTTCCACTTGCCTAGCACAGTACCTAGCATGGTAGGGACCAGAAATATTATTCCAAATTAATGAATGAGTGCATACATGCATGGCTTACCCTTGTATCATATTCTCCAGATGTCTCATCATTGCTGGAAAAACATTTAAGAAATTGCTATTTAATTTTGCATCTCTAAGGACTTTTCAAGAAAATTTGTTTTGTAATGATCTCATAATTGGGGTACAGATTGGACACTGCACACAAGTATCTGGCCAGGGAGAAAATGGGGACCAAAATACAAGCTGTGTTTGTGCCTGAGAGGGCTCCTTTAAATTTTTTTCACTATATGTGCTAGCATGGCCCTAGATATAGAAAGCAAAGTTAGCATTTTTATTTTAATTTTTTTTTCTTAACTTTGAAAAATTTCTCTTTTTGTCTGTAGTTTAAATGTGCATGGTATACTGATACAGTGATAATTGATATATAAGCATAAAAGTAAGTTTTAGTTAGTGAAGACAGATTCAAATATTTTTACTGATGACTGTGCATAATCAAAACAATATGGAACCACAATTTTGTTTTTAATTCCAATGTCATGATAATTTCCAATTTGATTTTCAGTTTAAGCTTTTGGTCATTTTCATATGTGTTAAGAAGGGGATAAGTGGGCTAAGGTAAAGCCATTCAAGGTATCCCATGCTACTATATGTAGCAGTTGTTCATGTGTCTGTTTTGAAGAGGAGAATGGATAGACTATGGCTAAGGTTTGTCCTCAGGATTTTTTTGCCTATCCTAATTAAATCTTTTTGGAAAGGTAAATGAATTAATTTCGAGATTAATTAACTTATTCCCCTTTCAGATGAGTACTTTATAATGAGACTTATTCCCCCATTCATTGGCATACTCGTCTTTAGATTTAAAGCAACAACTTCATTTCTTCTCTGCCTTTGGGATGTGATACTAATGAATGAGTGGTGGGTTTCTTTTTCTTTTCTTTCTTTTTTTTTTTGCATGAGCAGGCACTGAAAATCGAACCTGGGTCTCGGCATGGCAGGAGAAAACTCTACCTGCTGAGCCACTGTGGCCCACCCAGTGGTAGGTTTCTAACCCTAATATAAACAAATATGTCTGGAGTCAGAATATCTTCATTGAAATCATGACCCAGGCATTTTCTAAATGTGTGACTTTGGGCAAAAGAATTCACAACTCAGCTTCAGTTTCTTTTTCTGTAAGATGAAAATAGTATGAATTAATTCACAGACTTGCTATGATAAATAAGTATGCAAACGTCACACACACGTGTACCAATTAGACAGTATTTACAGAATTTTTGCGTTTTGAACATGTGACCTTCAGAATCCTTTTTCATGTTTATTAGCTATAATAAAATCATAGCCATTTGTGTGAGGTCTGATGTGACAGTTACTTAAAGCAAAGTAGTCTTTCGCTATAAAACTAATCAAAATGTTTCTGTTTTGGTTAGATGATTGGCTGACTTAACTTTCTTCCAAGGAACTGAGAACTTGCTGGCTTTTTGTTGCATATTCTAAGCAGCCATTATGTGATTGGGTAATGATACAATGACAGTGCTTTGGTCAATATCCTGAATGATTCTGAGTCATATATATGCAGAGTGCTCTAGATAAGTAAGAATCATTTCTTACTGGGGTATCTGGGAGGGGACCTCAAAGATTCCATTTCTGTGGTTTCCAAAAGTATGAGAGGGATAAAAGCATCCATATGGACATTAATTGAAGTGGTTAGATAGTATGCTCATTGATTAAGAGCAGTTCCATACTTCTGTAGCAATGGATTAATCATAGTCTGAGAGAGGTAGATTGGGGTCCTTTTTAAGGCTCTGAAATGCTAAGTTAAGGACTTTGTCTTTGTTTGCAAGTACTGCTATAACAAATATGATAGACGGGTTGGCTTAAATAGTTGAAATTTCTTGTCTCAGAATTTTGGAGGCTAGAAATCCAATGTCAGGGTATCAGTGGGCCATGGTTCCTCTGAAGCATGTTGCTTTCTGGTGGTGGCTCAGCCTCTGCCTTTGTCACATGGTGTTCTGTCTTCTTCTGTCTCCTTGTCTAGCTTCTACTTCTGTGCATAGATTTCCTTTGCTTATAAGGAAATATTGGATTAAGGCTCACTCTGATTCTATTTGGCTTCCTCTTAGCTGGATCTTTGGAGAGCCTATTTACAAATGAGTTCAAGCCCACAGAAATGGGATTTAAGACTTGAACATGTCATATGGGGGACATGATTTAATCCTCAACAGATTTCATTCAGACTTTGTTAGGCAGGGGTGAGCTGATCAAAATAATGCTCTGGAAAGATTATGACTGTAATTGGAATGAAGGGACTAAAAACTGAGAGATCAGTTACAAAAATGATGTCGTGGTCCAAATTTAAGGTGGTACTATCAGGAAAAGAGAGGAAGAATATATGAAGACTTATTTACAATGAAATTTCACAGTTGTTTTGTAGCATGATGGTCTTAAATAGAGAACAAGCTTTTAAAACTTTAAACAGAGTCTCTAATAACCAAGAATGCCTATGCCTTTTGCGTTTGGATTAATTGAGATACTGTGACTATCAGGTCAAGTTCTTAACCTATAAGTAGTGTGAAATAGAATAATAAAAGGAAAGGCCTTCCATTCTTTCAGGGTGTGGAATCATTTCTTAGCTTTATTCCTGACATACACTGTGTTTCCCCTGTTTTGTTATTTGAAGAACTGGGATGCATAGATTTATTAATGTGGCCTTTGATTTTTCATATTATTCTAAAAAAATGTATGTTTTCCTCACTGCAAAGAACCTTAGAAACTAAGATGAAGAAGCAGATGCCAGAGATATTTTGTGACTTACTCAAGAGTATATAGCCTGAGGAGCCAGGAGCCTCAGCTCTGATTCCGTGGTCCCAACTCACCCTGTACAAAGTTCTCCTAAGACTCCACCTGCACCAGGACTCTGACCCTTTTTCTTTCTTCTTACCATTTTATATGACACTGTTTGCAAAAATGATGTCATATGAAGACACCCCCCCATGCTAAGAAATTCATGGAACTTAACGTCTTGCTTGTCATGTATTTGCCTTAAGAAAGTAGCGATGTTGACATGTTCAGGTTTCTTGCAGGGCACTGCCTAAAGCCAGGTAAATGAGAAAAGCCTCCGTCTTGTCTCATGTTTCATACATGGACGTTCAGATCCTGAGGCCACTGGAGTAAATGCTTGTTAATTTTCTCTCATAAATTCTTCAGTCACCCTTGGAAGTTTGTTTCATATATATATATATTTAATTTTGACTAATAGTCTTGGCTGTAAGGAAGAAGGAAAGGAAATTCACTTCATGTGCCTGACATTTTGGCAAAAAGCAATATGTGGATTTTCAGTTTATACATATAAAATTCTTTTGAGAAGGAACTGTTATGTGCTGTAGTTTATAGATGAGAAAACTGAAAATTGACTAGCCTAGCTGATGAAAGGTAGATCTAGGGTTGGAATTTATGTCTGCATAGGTCCATAGAACATACAATATAATATGTCCTGTTGAGAAGGGACATCATACTAATGACATTGACAAAGTGCAAGGCATTCTGAGAAAAACAACTAGGCTATTAAAAAGTCTGAGGAGTATGTATTATGAGAATTGGTCATACTAACTTGCCATGTTTAGTCCAGAGAAGAAAGAGATTACTTAGGGGCCACTTATTGAGGTTTTTAAACATCTGAAGCATTATCCTGTCAAAGAAGAATCAATCTCCAGATAGGTCTCAAAAAGACCAAAGTATACCCAATAGGTTGGAAGTAAATGGAGGCAGATTTCAGCACAATCTGAAGAAAAATATTATCAGTTTTGAAACATCTGGCATTGGAAGTGACTGTTTGCCTTATAAGACTCTGCAAGGATGTAAATAACAGCTTGACTTCATTTTTCTGGCACCACACCACTGTTGGAAGATTGCATAAGAACAGGGTTTAACTTTTATTTTATTTTAATGCTTCTGCCACTAAATTCCATTTCAGAGTGAAACCTCTACAGAATAACAACGTATATGCTGTAGATTAAACCAGGATTGTCCTGTTTGAAGGAGCAAAAGGAGCTTCCTATTCTGGAAATGTCCAGAGCCCCCTCTCTTAAACACTACAATCTGAATTTGAAAACCTCAGGGGTAAATAATTTCCAATGTCTCTTTCCATGGAAAATTTTTAATTTGTTTTTCTTTTTGAGCAAGGTTAATGTGTGCTGTCTACTGTTAATTTGTACGTAGGTTTTGATGGATCCCCACTCAGGTTTGTACTTTTGCAGAAGGCACACCCACTGTCTTAATAGCCAGTTAGTCCAGCTCAATTCCCTTAGTGGCAATTCGATCCAGATTACCTTTTCCCCACCAAAGTTATTTATTTAATCTGCCCTAGAAGCTGATTAACTCAATAAAGTGAAATAAACCAAACATAAAGTCTTATTTTATTTTCAAGATTTTAAGGTGGTATCTCCAAAGATCCTTTCTGTGAATAACATTCTTGTTCTTCTAAAAATTTAAATTTACGACTTCAGTTAAGTCATAATTATAAGGAAATCTACTTAAATTTAAAGGCTCAATTTCTCATCTTGACAGACCACTTTTAAAAAGAAACAATGAAGAGTAAGAAAGGACAGTTATTAAATACAATGTTGCCAATGCTACATGATCAAATTTTCATATTCTTTGCCACAAAATACTCTAGAAGAGACTATACTTGCATCTGATTTGTATGATGGTCTGTGTTATGTATATAATCCATTCAAAACCAGAAAATATTTGGGAGACAGGCGTATGTTCTGACAAGTTTTCTACTAGTCATTGCCCTCTGAACTTTCACATACTGTAGATATTCTAAAAATACTAGCCAACCCAACAAAAGCCATTTAATTACCACTTTCATTATGTCTGCAAGAATAAACTGGTCTCTAGTTAAATACTTCATATTATCTGTTTGAGCAAAGAGATATTATTTAACTTATTGCTTATTTTATTACTCCACTTATAATAAAGTCAAATATTTTTTACAAAGCAACAAATTTATGTGGAGAATGGAATGTTGCTTAAAAAAAATAAGCTGGTAACCTGAATTAGAAACAAGTTTAAAATGTAATTTTTCAGTTGCACAAAAGTAACCATGGCATTATCTTTTCTTTTGTGTGTGCTGGTGATTTAATTTGGTAGTTTTAGAAAATGTGTCTATTGCTGTGTTTAAAAATTCTAATTACAGCGATTGGTAAAGGACTTTCCAAGTACAAGGGGTATTTTGTAGAGAATCGGTGAGACTGACAAGTGATTGACAGGTAAACAACCTCACTGTGCCCTCATATTCCCTTCTGTGATGCAAGGCTATAGATACTCCATAAGCCTCAGGAAGTAATCACCATCCAATTTTTATTAAATGCTTGGCTTCTTGGATGTAAACAATATTGTGTATCAGCTGACTGAATGTAGCTGTTTTCTTTTTTTGCTGCCACGCAATCCTAACTAACTGTGGTGGGATATCTGTGAAAGGAACAAATGAGAACTTCCCTTTAATGTTTAACTGAATTTAAACTCTTAAAAAAAAAGAAACAGTGCAGATTTCATCAAATAGATTGAAATCATCTACAAATGAATGAAAGGGATAGCATTTCTAATTTGAAATTTTCTGTTTATGACTTACCAGTGCCAGTGTAAAATTGCCCTTTCTTTTTTGCTAATGTGAAAGCTGACAGCTCAGCTTGTACACAAAGCATCGTGTTCTGTGAAATCAGAAGCTCTTGTTGTTTGTCCTTGAAGCTGGTTTACTGTTAATATATCTTGATTTTTCAGAGTGCCAATTTTTTTCTGTCTTGGCACAATGCCCTTTTCCCCCATTACTTTACAAGTAATTTTTTTTTTAGAAAAATCACATGTATTTCTTACCACATTTCTAACGATCCTGGTTTCTTTTAAAAAGCCTTTATTATAGCCTGCTTTGATAAAATATTTATAGATAGCTAATAAAAATAGATTAGTGCTATCGTGCACTGTAATTCTTTTAAAAATGGTTCACATTCTTAGTAATGAATTCAGAATTGTGGGATATACCTGAAGTTTTATTTTTGTTCTCCTGGTTTTTAAAATTTGGAAGAAATTCTTCTGTTTGTAACCTTTTAATATCTTTAAAATGTTCTGATGACTGCCTTAGACTTTGGAGGCAAAATCATCCTAATGCTTTTCTTTGTCTTCAACTTGAATGCTAAGAACTTGTGTATTTTAACTGAGCTATTTGCCGGCAGATGATGAGTCAGTCCAGATAAAAGAGAAACCAAGTACAGTAAAATCTGTGTTTGCTAACCAGCAAAATATGGAAAATTGCATTTTTGAGATTCCCTAGGCCAAATCGTCAATCTAATAAATGTCAGTAGGGCAACTGAAATCGAGTAGGGTGACTGTGGCAGAATTAGGTGAAGGTTGCTAGTGATTTATTATATGCTGTTGTTAATTTTCAAAATCTCATAGGGTTTCACAAACAAAAGTTATATACCTGTGTATATCATGGCATTTTCATTCCCTTGCCAGGCTAAGAGGGAAAAATGGGAGATTTTAAAAGGAGACCAGTGGGTCAACATGAATTAACTCTGATTTAACAGTCACTGATATCCCGTCTTAATTTTTCTCATAATAGTTTTTTTTTTCTGTATCAATGTGATCCATGCTTTTCTGAGTCATTTAGAATTTGGAACGTGTCTTCCCATAGAAACAATGTTGTAAATGTTGGTTCAGTTAACAGGCCAGTGCACACAGCCTGTTTAATCCATATGTGTCTAAGCCACAGTAGAAATGATGTTTGCTTGAGTGCTGGGTCATAAAGGCACATGTGCAGAAAGGAGTACAAAGTGATGGGCATTTTCTCTGTTTTCTGGGAAGAAAATGGTCTTACAGAAGATTTCGTAAGAAACTGCTTTTGGTACCCCTTACCCTTCCTTTTGTGCTGCTTATGTAGCTCTGTGGTGGTCTCAGACATTCTTGTGAGCCTATTGCTCAAGCAGGCAGTTAAACTGCCATCTAACCTGCTCTTCAAAAGGAAAGCACCCTTCTTCCACCAGGTCACTGTGGGGCCTGGCATTTTTAACCCTTTGCTGCTCTGGACCTAGATAAGGTTCCTTAACTTCGGCTTTCTCAATGACCAGTTTTTAATAAAAATAAAGTCAAGTTAAAAAATACTATGAAGTACAAATAAGAAAAATCTGAGTATGATGGACGCAGTCTTGATACGTTGCTGGAAACTTTTTGAAGGTCTTAGGTCTCAGTTGTGATTCTTAAATGGCTTTCCTTTTTTTCCCTTTGAAATGCCTCTGTCCTATAAAAAAAGTTTGTGGTTTTTCACAGTATCCCTCATAGGGATGATGGTAGGGACCTTGCTGAGTAGCGGCCAATTCAGGGAAGTTGATAATAAGCTCTTTGTTCAGGGATTATAATTTATTGCATTATTTTTCGATTTATTTAATTGCTGTTATTCATAGTTATAATTTTACTTTTATTTTAGTGGCTGTATTACTTTTTTTTTTTTTTGCATGGGCAGGCACCGGGAATCGAACCAGGGTCTCCAGCATGGCAGGTGTGAATTACTGCCACTGAGCCACCATCTCACTGCCCTGTATTACTTTTTGAAATCTGTTTTTCCCACCATCCTATATATATACTAAGGGAGAGTAGGGATTAGATCCTTTACTTTGCTCTGTATTAGTTCCCGCTCTTGCCACACCAGTTGTTCTTAGACCTGCTGGGACAAGTAGGTTAAAGCGAACCCACCCAGTGACTGAATCATAACATTGCTGTTCCTTCAGAGACATAAAGCTGTGTATTACTTTGAGTAATAAACAACATACTTTTTAAAAATTCTTTCTAATATATTTATATATCAAGGGGAAGAACCAATTTTATTACCAAAACATTATCTTGAACCTTATTTCAGTAAGAGTAACCCTTATTTTCTTGGACATTTGGCTCAAAGGATGACAATGGGTGTTTTGGATTGAGGAGAAAACAACAGCATTGTTGACTTACAAAAATTCCACACCTCATTTGAACATTCTATGTATTTCACAGAATTGAAAATTAATTGCTTTCATCTTCACTTTGTGCTGTTTTTCCTGACTTTGTTTTATTCAGAAAATAAATGATGATGGCTAAACATAGATTTCAAATGCAGCTGTAGGTCTTCAATTTTATTTACATTGTTCATTTTGCCTATTTTTTTTAAAGATCTATTAGCCTATTTTTTTTTAAAAGATCTATTATGCAATGGTCAAAAATGTGGACTTTTTAGGTCCAATAGGGGGAGCCAATCCCATATTCTTTTGAGGTTGCCTGGCATTATTTTTGTTGCCCATTTGTGATAGCCAGAAGACTCTGCTTTGACTTTCTACAAGACTTCATGACACACACTTTTCTTTAAAAAATGATGTGTTCTTTTATATTAATTATTTTAGTCAGTAATATTTAATCATTATCTCTTACAGTCATGACTAGAAAATTCTGAAATAAGGCCCATCATTTTCAAATATATATTGTATTCAAGGTAAAAATAGTCATAAAATATAAACTTTTCACAGTAAAAATCAATGTAGAAAAATAAAGAACATTTTGATCCTCATAAAATTTCTTTACAGTATATTATGTTTTAGGTTATTAAAGATGTAAAATGTCTCTTCTCTGCTTTTAAAGTAAATGGATTTATAAAATAATTAAAATCACATGATTCAATATTATATGGATTTTTTAAACTACATACCTTGCTTTCTTTAAAATAAAGCCCTTTGACTAAGTTCAAGGTCTACCACAATGAATCATTTAGGGTGGTATTGAATTTCTGTAATTGTTTGGTTCTGTGTTCTATTTTCAGTGAAGAAAGTGGAATGCTTTTACTTATTTGAATTACTGTAGGCTATGTTTTATAATAAGACCTTCTCAAGGGTTATAAAAGTTTTCAGTCTGATATTTACGTTCATCTTGAACAGGGTCATGAAAATACATTGTGCAAGGATGTTCATTTGTTTGTTTTCATAGTTTAGAAAACCTATGGTTTCCCAATTTCTGTGCAATTCCCATTTTGTTTTTAAAATTCTTATATCCCTAATTAGTTACATGCCCATATATCCTAGGTTATAATATGTAATGAATGCATTTGAATTATCTCTCACACATTTGTAGGCACACACAGACACACACACCATATGCATATCCTCCTTGTTTTCAACTACAACCAAAATTTGGACTTTATTTCATGTATATTTAATAACTAACATGGGGATGGACATATATATTAAGAAACCAATTATTAATGATTGATTGCCTAATTTTAATTTCAAGAGAAACAGATCTCCAGCCTACCATTTGAAAAAAAAGAAATGAGGGAATTTATATTTTTCCTTATGTAACTCTCATTTTTTAACTTAGCCTCTGTGATCCCTAGAGCTTCACTGGAGTATCATTATGTTACCAGCAGTCTGAAATAAAATAGAAATTTATTTTACTAACTTGTGATTTTATTTAAAAATTAGATCTGCTATACAATGTTATAATTAAAATCTAACCTCGTTAGTCTTTGTAGTCCCTTGACATATAGCACAGTGTTTCCCACATGGTAAATGCATCATAAATGATGGGTAAATGAATGGGACAAATGAATGAATGAGGAGTGAATTCTTACTGGCTGTGGGACTTGTATATGACATTACATACACATATTTGCCTATGAAATTAGCTTGTAAGTACCTTTCTTTACTCACAAAGTTTTTGTATGGAAGAGCTTTAAAAATTATAGACATTGTGTAATAATGAAATTAATATGAATAATGATAACAGCAAACTTCTTTAATTCAGAATATCAATTATTTTGAATGCATCTTTATTAGAATCTCAAGTAAAAGACAAGGATACTATTGCCTATTTTAAAGTTGTTACGTGGGAATGACCTCTTTTTTCAGTGTTGCAGTGTATCATGCTTGTAGGAATGGCCAAATAGATCGATGTTTTCTGAAATGAGATCCCTATTTTATCCAATTACTCTTTTGTTCTTCTTGCGTTAGAATGTCATTTTTCCCCATTGGCCAGCCTTACTGGTACACACTAACTCTCTTATATGGGCTCCTTATGTAACAATAGTTCTAGACTACCTATTTTTAATTGAGGTGCAACACAGTTAAATTTTCATATCATGCATTTTTATTCCCAAGAAGAGCTAAGGAAGAAAACTATTGAACTTTTTCTCAAATAACATTTCTTGTAAATTGGATAGAATATTTTGGGTAATGAAATATTGTAAGGGATGATGTAATTTCATTTGTAAATAAGAATTGGGATTTAAAAAAAAAATCTTAAAGAAAACTATTTTAGAATAATCCTATCCCTCATGAGAAAAGTTGTCTTGACAACAGTACCATTTATAATTAGAAATGATGAATATTTTATTTCTCAAAGGAAAATTCTCCCCAAGTATTCTAGGCAGTGATTAGGCTAAATGTTCATCAGGCTCAATCATTTCTAGTGCAAAAATACACTGTATATTGACATTTTCTCACAATAAGGCCTTACAATTTATTGTATAAGAAAAGGATTTTCACAATAGAATTCTGTGAGGTAAGCAAAGGAGGTATCATTGACCTCATTTTACAGAAAGAATACATATCTAATAAGTGGCAAAAATATATCTGGAGAAATGTAGATTAGATTTTTCTTTTTATCACTTTGCCAAAGGGTGCAGAAGCATATATAACATCCAGAATTGTGCTTTTACTCATGTTGTAATCCACTTTTTCATTTCCTGTAATTTATGTCTTTTTTTTCCCATTTGTACTATTTTGGTTTCTTTTCACATGAATGAAGAATTAGATAAGTAAAATATCCAATACAATTTTCAATCTTTTTGTAAGTGTTCATGATTTAAGTACATTTAAAATTTGAAGGCAAGATTCCATGTTCCTTTTGTGTAGTCGTTTATTATTTCAGTCATCACACCTTTATCCAGTGCCCGTTGTGTGCAAGGAAATGTGGGGCATCCACCTTAATTGAAAAACAGTCCATATGGGAGGGATGGAAGAATTCATCTGTTCAAAGCAGTGACCCATCTTCAGGGTTTTGAAATTGAAAATGCTGCGTGATGTCAGAGGATAGAGCCAGCACCTCCAGATAATGAATTCAGGAAGACTTTGGAGAGGAGGTGATACTTGAGGTGGGCCATGACAAAGCAGTTCTATTAGTGGAGGAAGGCTGAGGTTGTAGTGTAATGTCCACTATAGGAAATGGCATGTGCAATTCACTGTGGTCAGGAAGCAGGAGAGAGTGAGCAAGTAAATGGGAGTAAGCAGAATGTTAAATGGGGCCCAACTCTAGGGGCCCTTGGTACATTTTTAATTTAAGTACTTATCATCTAAAAAGATCTGTTACTATGGAGCCATTGGCTTATTGAATTACGCAATTGTTTGTATCTAATTACATGTGGTATAAAGCTTGCATGATCTAAATTTACCTTCTGTCATCATCCATATGATTATGTTAAAAATCCACTTTTGCCACCTTATAACTATATTACAATTAAGGCTTAAATTGAGACATGCTGTATCATTAATTCAAATATTACACTTTTGACAACTTAAATGAAATTACAAGATTTTAAAATTAAAGTAACGCTATATGGAATACTTTAGCTCATATTGTCTTTAAGACTTACTCTTAAAACAGGTTCATTGTTTCTACTCTATTAATGCAGGTGTAGAATTTTAACTCAGAATTTCAGCAGCGGAGATTTAGTGAGTGTACAGTTATCCTATAAATGCGCTTGGAAGTCAGACATTCTGCTTTTTATATGGCATTAAGACAAGGGTTGAATCAGAATGTAAAGGCTCTTGAAATTCATATTTCATTATATTTTTTTTACCAAATAGAAATTTCTTTATTAGTTTCAATTTACTTTTAAAACACATTTCACCTTGGAGAAGCACTGATGTCTTCAACTCTTGTTATTGCGAATATGATGTTTTTATTTTGAAGATAGTGCTTGAAAGGTGACATCCCATAATGAAATAAGTTATATGAGATGCCTCTTGCTAACTTTCTTTTCCTGTCCTGTGCATCAAGTCCTGTGTTAGGTGCTGAAGGTCCCAAGGCATATAATAGGAAGCCTTTAGGGAGCCAAAGGCTATTGAATAGACAAACAATCAAAGAACAGTGAATCAGCATCAATCCTGAGAGGCATGATCTTTGTTTGTGCAGGCACAGAAATGTGGTTTATTCTGCCTTTGCTGAGGCTTTATAAAAAGGTACTTGGGTGGGGCTTAAAGTGAAAAGTATGTGCTCATGGGGCTGAGGATGGGGAACAGCATTGCAGCTACATGAAATGGCAAAAATAAAGAGCTATAAAAGGCATATACAAATCTTAATCCGTGTTCCCATGGGTGTTAACCCATTTGTAATAGAACTTTTGAAGGTGTTATTATTATATTAGTTAAGGTCTGACCAAACTGAATCAGGATAGGTCTTAATCTCTATGATTGGAGATCCTTTAAAAAGAGGAAATTCAAACACAGTCAGTAGAAGCCAGAAGTCAGAAATGGCCATGTGTTCTAGTTTGCTAGCTGCCAGAATGCAATATACCAGAAACAGAATGGCTTTTAAAAAAGGGGAATTTAATGAGTTGCTAGTTTACAGTTCTAAGGCCGAGAAAATGTCCCAATTAAAACAAGTCTATAGAAATGTCCAATCTAAGACATCCATCCAGGGAAACATACCTTGGTTCAAGAAGGCCGATGAAGTTCAGGGTTTCTCTCTCAAGTGGAAAGGCACATGGCGAACACAGTCAGGGCTTCTCTCTAGGCTGGAAGGGCACATGGCAAGCATGGTATCATCTGCTGGCTTCTTCTCCTGGCGTCCTGTTTCACAAAGCTCCCCAGGAGGCATTTTCCTTCTTCATTTCCAAAGGTTACTGGCTGGTAGACTCTGCTTCTCATGGCTATGTTGTTCTGCTCTGTTCTTTCTGAATCTCTCATTCTCCAAAATATTTCCTTTTATAGGACTCCAATAAACCAATCAAGACCCACCCAAATGGGTGGAGACATGTCATCCCCTAATCCAGTTTAACAACCATTCTTGACTAAATCACATCATCCAGGGAGATGATCTGATTACAGTTTCAAACATACAGTATTGAATAGATATTATTCTACCTTTATGAAATGATATTTTGATTAAAACATGGCTTTTCTAGGGGGCATACTTCCTTTCAAACCAGCACACCATGTGACAGAGAACTGCCATTACCACAGCTTTGCTGTCCCTGGGGAAAAAGCATGGTCATGGCAACTTCTGATTTTGGACTTCCAGGCTTCAAAACTGTGAGACAACATCTTCCTGTTGTTAAGACAACCTACTGTGTGGTATTAGTCATAGAGGCTCTGATTAATCTAAGCAGTGGGTTGAGGAGAATGGTAAGGGTTCAGCCTTGTTAGAGGGACCTTACCTATGACGCTACAGAGTTTGAATCTCATCTAGTAGAATAGAAGAAATGTAGAAGATGTTTGGAGATGTTAAAAAATGTAACCTAGTAAAAATAATTACAATTTAGAGGGTAAGTTCATGGAACTGGAGTCCATTAGACCATTTATTTTCCCCTGCAGAGTTTTGGCTGCAAGGACAGAGGAAGTGTTTTATGCAACTTTATCTCACGCAGTTCCTACTACAGACTATAATGCAATACATGTTTATTAACTGAATGAATGTCACTATTCTTCCCTCTACACTTTAAGTAAAAGCCTAGTTAGAAGATTTTTATGTAAAAAATGAAGTGAAAGAAAGCCAAAGACTGAACTAAAGTAGTAGAAGTGGATAATGTAGAACTACTTGAAGAATATTTCAAAGGAAAATACAAAAGTACATGGCTGTGAAGGAAGGAGAAGAATTGTGGTGGACTGTCAGGTTGGACCCATTTGGAAAGGTCTCCAATATTCACTTCCTTGTGCACTTCTCCCTATTGCATCTGAGGTGGGCTGTGTTACTGGCATTAGCCAATGAGACATCAGCAAGTGAGATTCAAGCAGAGGCTTAGTAAATATTTTCATATTGGGGATTTCCCTTTTAGATATTTGCAGTTAGGTTATTCCTCCTTGGAACCCAGCTTCCATACTGTGAGGGAAGCCCAAGAAGTGACATGGAAATGTAGACATGGAGGAAAGCTGAGGTCCTTCACAAACAGCCCCATCTGAGCCCTAGCCATTCCACTGGCCATTTAGAAGCGTCCAGCCATCCAGGCACCCCAGTGACACCACATGAAGTATAAAAACCACATATTCAAATGCAGAATGTTGAGAGATACTAATTGGTTCTTATTTTAAGTGAGTAAGTTTTTGGATGATTTGTTACATAGCAATGTGTAAATCAAATGGGAAGCAAGAATGACTAACATATCTAGGCTGATATAGTAGATGGATTATGAAGCCTTCATTTTTCTAAGATCAGAAATACAAGAGTAAAATCTCCTTGCTAGGACAGTATAGTCTGAGCTCCTGAAAAGAATAATTTATATTTCAAGGTATAAATATGTTTACTGTTTTCTGCCCATAGTGAGTACTGAAAAATGTTTGTCAAATACAGGATTGAAAGAAAACCATGCCCAGGAGGAAGATGCATCATTTGGCCACTGTTAGACTGATTCCAGGTCTCTTTTTGTTTTTGGTTATCATAGATCCTTGTGACCTAACATACTGAATGGATAGCAGAAGGTATACACACACACCAAAAAAGGAAGAAAATATATTTGTTGAACTGGAATTAGTTAGATCACAATTCAGGGGAAAAATCATGCTGTGCATCATATCTTAAGAAACTGAAAAAAATGAACAATTTTCAGTAGCTTAAGATAAGCCAGACTTATCTTTTATATTACTTGTTAATATAACCTATATAGAACTCCATGTATGGGAAACCTCCATTTATATAGACAGCTTGTATTCTTTAGTTAGAAAGCCTGGGGTCACATTTAAGTGAGAGCAAATGTTGTGGGTGTTGGTTACTACTTCCTGATGAAAATGTGTAATTGAGTGGTCTCAATAAGTTCTTGTGTCCGTATAGGATTACTTAAGTTTTTGCTAGATTTCCAAAGCTGTAAATTCCTCCTACTGAATTTTGCATAGTTTTTACACTTTCACTGCCTTCAAAATTTCATTTGGCCAAGAAACAAGCCCTGGGACCTTTGCCATCCTGGGCTAAAAGGAAAGAAAAATAAAGAGGTGAAAAGGATTAAATCAGTGAAAGATGATGAAAGGAAACTTTTTCTTTAAGTTTCTAAAATTTAAAGCAGCAGGGGGCAGTAGAACATTTTGAGTAAGGAGCAGAGGGAAAAGGTGGACTGGTCAGTGGAGAAAGACAGTGGCATTCTTAAGAGCTGTTCCCTCTCCCGCATAAAGACAGAAGACTCTCTCTAATTATTTATATTTCTTGTTCTCACAGACCTGTATGCTGGAGATAAAAAATCACATATAGTCAACAGTAATAGTAAATAAATCTACCCCTTTTAGAAGAACAGTTTTGTTTCTTTCTCAACTATATCAATAAATAGAATATGCTTCCAAAGAACCATTTGTAATAATTTGTGTTTTAATTTCTCCCCCTCTTTATTGCAACTTATAATAAATCAAGTACAGGGACTCAAATTAGGAAGTAGAAGAATCATAAAACAGAATATAAACTGAGTATTTAATCTTCCCATTTGTGTATGGGTTTCTCACCCCTCCACTTGGAGGTATTTATCCTACTGTACTTTCTAATGCTTCTTAGCTGCAGCAAGTCAAAGCAAACCGCCCCTTGTCCCCAGGGAAGCACTTTGCTTTCCTGCCTCTGTGCCTTTGCCCAAGCTGTGCCTTTTCCTTAGGACACCTTTTTCTCTATATCCATAATTCCAACTTATAATTAATCCATCAAAATATATTTTAGGTTCCAGATTGTTCCAAATAACCACTTCCAGTTATGTTCCCAAGAAAAAGCATTTGCATTCTTCATTGCATTCTCTGTGGCAGTATCCTTGGACCCGTATCATAATACTCAATTTCCTACATTAAAGAAAACTCATTTGAATCAATTTTTGTTTCTCTAAGAGTTTGTCCACTTCTTGAATGCAGAAATTTGTCTCTCAGACACATACCCAATGCCTACTGTATTTTCTTATTAGATATTTGTTTAATATTTGTTCACTCAATAAATGCACATACCCTTGGTGAAACTTAACTATTCTGCATTCAGGCCTTCAAGAGGGTTGTGGTGGTGGGGAGTGAAAGGATGGTAAACTAATATCTATTAAGTGCTTAACTGTGTACTAGGCACTCTAATTTTCATGTCAGTTCTCTTTAAGTCCTCATAGCAACCCTTTAAGATGGGCGATATTATGTGTATGCAGATGAGGGGCTGGAGATAGTGAAATGCAGAACTGGGGCTTGAGTCCAGAACCCACACTCCTAACCTATTCAAAATCCCACCTTTTTTTTTTTTCCCTACCCAGCAGTTTTTTTAATCTACCATGTGCCACACAATATTCTAGGTAGTACTGATTCTACACTGAATGAAATGCTGTCGTGGTCTGTGAATGGCTCACATTCCTGCAGGAGAGAGATTAAAGCAATTATTAGGATTCTGAGTCGTTAATGCTTTAGAAGTGTTTATGGGTACACGTCTATGAGATCTTTCGTTCTGGCACACAGCGATCAGTACAGCAGATGTGATAGGGGAGGGGGCTTTGGAGGATTAGCACTTCACCTGTTGGAGAAGGTAGAGAGACCCCTCCGGCTGAGGAAGGAGCCTAAGGTCAAGAAACTGATGGCACAGTCCCAGTGTACCATTTCTTTTGGTGGGAGTCGCTGTTAGTTTGTCCTTGTCTGTGGTGAGAAGTGAATGGGCAAGTCTCCACCTCCTTATTGGGTCTCTGGGTAGTCCTTGGTGCCAGTAGTTAATCTGATATCTGAAAGCCTGTGAGGGCAGAAGTTTATGGTCTGTGCATTAGGTATCAAAGAAGTGGTTTATAGTGAGAATGTAAGATTAGACAGGAAATATAGGAGAGCAAACATAGTGAAGAAAACATGGGCTTTGAAGTTAAATAGATGGTGCTCAGCTCTCAGACTTTTTAGCTATATGACTTTGAACAGTTACCCAACCCCTTCTGCATTTCATTTGCTGCCTCCATAAGATGGAGATGTTAAGTACTCAGAAACTTGTGTCTGGATTAGAGATGACAGATGCAACTCCTCGTGGGGGGTAGGTGTTCAGTAAACATTAAGCACACTAGTTTTTGGCTAAGTGCATAGGATTAATTTTTCTACGTAGGAAAAAATGGTGAAGCATTGTTTCTGAGACTATAGATTTTTGCACATGTGTATATGAAATAGTGTCAAATTTATATATTTATCTTTATATGATTTAATGAAATTCTAATGCTCTAAGGACATGGGAAGCTATATTTTTCATATTCTTGCATACTAGTATGAAATAAGCATTATTTTGTGATTCTTCTTTGAGCCTTATTGTGGAGGGTTTTGAGGTTAAATATAGTTTCGTGCCATCCCTGAGACATTTTAGAATTCATCATTATTATCAGATTCATCATTATTATCATTATTATTTCAAAATTATGTGTATGATTCTTCTTGTTTCCTACTTGGTTTTCAAGTATGAATAATTAATAACTGCTTTTTCTGTAGCAGAAATGCTGTTTGCTGAAAATCATTTTCAAGATATTTTGAACTTAAAGAAATATTCTTTTTGCACTGAAGTTATTCTCACGTGTTTTACAAACGATTTTTGTTGTTTATGGAAAATTTTTTAGTAGGATGCCAAGTAAAGCATAAAGGTCTTTAAATTATTTCTTGGGCTTGTAAACTTTTTTGCATGTCCCTATGCCTTACTTTTGTTCTCTGAATAAGGCAGTGCTCCTTCTTCCTGTTCATAGCTAATTACTTCGGCTTCTGTTCTTCTTTCCCCCCCTGCTTTGTTCTTCCACAGGATCCTTTTTCATCAATTATTTCCATTTCTCCTACACTTTTATACCATCTTACTAGCCCTTCTCCTCTGCCTATCATTAAGGCCAAGATTTTCCAATCCTAAAGAGGAAACCACAACAACATCTCCTTTCATTCAGCGTTTCTCTAGTTGTTAGAACTCTATTTCTGTCCTCTCTACAGCAAAGCATCTTGCAGGCACCGGGAACTGAACCTGGTTCTCCGGCACAGCAGACAAGAACTCTGCCACTGAACCACCCTTGCCCGCCCCAAAGCATCTTGATATCGTTATTTATTTGCTGTAACTACTGCCTGATTTCCCATTCATTCCTTAATCTGCTGCGATAACCTGTTCCCATTGCCACACCACTAAACTTCCTTTTACTAAAATCACTGGTAACCTCCTAATTTCCCCTTACCCGGTCTAGTGGTCACATCTCAATCTTCTTCTACTACACTGGATGGAATTTAGCCAGGTTATTTATTATTATTATTATTATTATGCAGGTTATTTGGATTTTATTAAAAAAATTTTGCTGCAGAACTCTTATAACCACTAAATAGTACTACTTTGATCTGTAAATTTTATTTGCTTTGTTTTCCTATTCTAATTGAGAAAACTATTTTGTATACTATATTTAGTAAATTATACAGTGTTGAGACTTGATTGCTTACAAAATTATTCATTTTGTTTGAAATATGTTCCATTAAGCTATGATAAATGTGTATCCAATAATTTATTTGAAATATTATCAGATGAAATAATACTGAATTTTTAAGGGCTTTCCATATCAGTTCTATTTCTGTGAGTATTTTAGCTTTCCAGTACAAAGAATGAAATTTGAATTGTTTATTGCTGTAAGCGGCTGGTTATTTCCAGGCATGATGGAATAATGGAGTTTAGCCACAATGTGGTATTTCCTAAAAGCACATGAAATATTTCCCGAATAAGATTAGCAATAGAATTTAGCAGCGTTTATCAGCATGACAGTGGAGGTGTGCAACATGACAAGTTTGTATTTTCAGAACAGTTTTTCAGAGTGTTATTTTAAAGAAAATGAAACTCTTTCTTATGAGATCAGATATTGGGTTTCCACTAACTGTATTAAGTATATGGTTTTAAGTTACAGTATGGAAAATTTGGGTTACGCACTTATTATTAAGGCATTTTATGTGAACCAAGAAAAGTTTAATAATTATAATCTTCTAAAACTGTCACATACTTAGGTTGGTGTGGTGACTGTAAATTTATTCTTTAGTGAAATAGTAATGCTTTCATAACCTCATCTCCTCAAGATATCTTGGGGCATTTGTTTCTTGCCAGAACCTCTGTCTCCTTAACCTCCTACCCCTCTCACACACACACACAGCCTGCTGAATGGGCAGGCTGGGTCAGAGGGTTGGAGGAAGGTTGATGGGGCAGGGGGTTAGTACTGAGATGCCTGGACCACAGGTAAAAATGAAACATTCTCTGCAACTCTGAGGCAACAGAATTTTAGAGGCTTCTGTTTGTCAAATGAAAACTAAGACCCTGAGGAGCAAATTCTGTTTCTTGTCACGAGTGAATTTTTTAAATGGCAAATTGGGTTTCATTGATATTCTTACAGTCTGTAAAATAGATATATCTTTTTGATGTAAAGATCTTTTAAAAGGATAAAGTACCTGTATAACAATACTCTTAAAATTTTAAAATTCCTAGAAACATCTCCTGGGAACAAATGCTACAGTTTTAATCATGCCGATGGTTATAGAAAAATCATGCAGAAAATACGGAGTTGCTGCATATACCCGTCATCAGAGTTTCCCCATTATTAACACTTTGCATTAGCTGGTAACATTGATACAATTGATGAAAGAATATTGTTATAATTATAGCATTAATTATAGGCCATAGTTTACATTTGGGTTCACTGTGTGTGTCCTATGTTTTATTTTTAAGATTGCATTCTAGAACCATATATATATATATATATACACCGTTTTAACCACATTCAAATATAAATTCAGTGGTATTAATTATATTCGCGTTGTTGTGTTACCATCACCAACAACCTTTACCAAAGTCTTCCATCAACCCATAAAAAAGTTAAGCATTAACTCCCCATCCCCTATAACCTTTCTAGCCCTGGTAACCTGTGTCTAGTGTCTGACTCTATGAATTTGCTTATGCTAATATTTCATGTAAGTGAGATCATACACTATTTGTCCTTTTATGGCTGGCTTATTTCACTCAACATGAAATCTTCAAGATGTGTCCATGTTGTAACATGTATCATTTCTTTTTATGGCTGAATAAAATTCCATTGTATTATATACTATATTTTATTTATCCATTCATCAGTTGATGGAAACTTGGCTTGCTTCCATCTTTTGGAAGTTGTGAATAATGCTACTGTGAATATCACTGTGCAAACATAGGTATGATTTCCAGCTCTCAGTTCTTTGGGGGAGTATATCTAGAACTGGGATTCCTGAGTCATATGGTAATTCTATACTTAACTTTATGAGGAACCCCCAGACTATCTTCCGCAATGGCTGCACCATTTTACCTTCCTACCAACGATGAATGAATGTTCCCATCTCTCTGTGTCCTCTTAACCCTTTTTATTTTCCTTTTTAAAATAGTAGCCATTTTAGTTGGTGTGATGCATTATTGCATTGGAGTTTTTATTTGCATTTTTCTCATGGCTAATGATGTTGAGTATCTTTTATGTGCTTTTTGGACGTTTGTATATCTTCTTTAGAGAAATGTCTATTTAAATCTTTTTTCCCATCTGCTATTTGGGTTATTGGACTTTTTGTTGTTGTGTTGTAGGACTTCTTCATATATTCTGAATATCATACCCAAATTGGATATGTATTTACCAAACATTTTCTCCCATTCTATGTATTATCTTTTTTGCTTTCCTGATCACGTGCTTTGATGCACAATTTTTTTTTTATTCTTGATGAAGTCCTCTCTATTTTTCCATTTATTCTTTATGCTGTAGGTCCAAGAGTCCATTAATTAGCACAAGGTCTTGAAGATGCTCCCCTGTGTTTTCTTCTAGGTGTTTTGTAGTTTTGGCTTTGTTATTTAGGTCTTTGGTCCACTTCAAGTTTATTTTTATACATATGGTGCAAGGTAGGGGTCTGCTTTCATTCATTTGCATATGGGTAGCCAGTTTTCCCATCACTGTTTATTGAAGACACTATTCTTTACCAATTCAGTGGGCTTGGGACCCTTGTCAAAAGTCAGTTGGCCATAAATGTGAGGGTTTATTTCTGAAGTCTCAAGTTGATTACATTGGTCTATATGGCTGTCCTTGTACTAGTAATATGCTGTTTTGATTTTTGTAGATTTGAATAAGTTTTAAATAAATATAATTTGTCTTTGTTTTTCTTTTTCAAAATGGTTTTGACTCTTCCATATTAATTTGATGATTGACTTTTCCATTTCTGCAATGAAGGCTTTGGAATTTTTATTGCAATTGTGTTTAATGTATAAATCACTTTGGGTAGAATTGACATTATAACAATATATAGTCTTCCACTCCAATGGATGCAGAATGCTCTTACATTTGTTCAGTTCGTTTAAGTGTATTTAGGTTATTTAGATTTATTTCACTTATGTTTTGTAGTTTTCTATTTATAAGTCCTTTCACATCATTGGATAAATTTATTCCTAAATATTTGATTCTCTTAGTTACTAATATAAATGAATTTCTTTCTTGTATTCCTGTTCAGAGTATTCATTGCTAGTGTATAGAAACACTACTGATTTTTATATATTGATTTTTTACCCTGCCAATTTGTTGAATTTGTCAATCAGCTCTGGTAGCTTTGCTGTAGATTTTTTTTCAGGAATTTCTGTATACAGAAATAGGAAAACTTATTTCTTCCTTTCCATTTTAGAATCATTTTATTTACTTGTCTTGCCTAATTGCTCTGGCTAGAACGTCTAGCATAATGTTGAATATCAGTGGTGATACAAGATCCTTGTTTTGTTTCTGATCTTAGAGGGAAAGATTTCAATCTTTCACCATGGAATATAATATTAGCTGTGGCTGTTTCATATATGCCTTTTATCTGGTTGAGAAAGTTTCTTTCAATTCCTAGTTTTTGAAGTGTTTATATTTTTAATCAAAAACTGATGTCAGATTTTGCCAAATGGCTTTTCTGCGTCAACTGAGATGATCATGTGTTTTTCCTTTTCATTCTATTAACGTAGTTTATTACATTAATTGAATTTCTTATGCTGAACCACCCTTGCTTACCTGGGCTAAATCCTTCTAGATCACGGTATGTAATTCTTTTAATGTGCTATTGTATTCAGTGTACAAGAATTTTGTGGAGGATTTTGGCATCTGTATTCATTAGGAATGATAATCTGTGATATTCTTTTCTTGTATCTGGCATTGATATTAGGGTGCTGTTGGTCTCTTAGAATGAATTAGAAAATGTTCCCTCTTCTTCAACCTTTTGGAAGAGTGTGAGCAGAACTGTTACTAGTTATTCTTAGTGTGTTTGATAAACTAACCAGAGAAGTCATCTGGTCCTGTGGGTTTTTGGGGAGGGGAGGTTTTTGTTTACTGATTCTGTCTTTTTACTAGTTATTGTTTTTTTTAAACTGTGTGGGTAATTTGTATGTTTCTAGTAATTTGTCCATTTCATCTAGGTTAGCAAATCTGTTGGTTTACAGTTGTTCATATTATCCTCTTACAATCCCTCATATTTTTATGAGTTTGGTCGAAATACCCTCCTGCTTAATTTCTGATTTTAGTTATTTGTATCCTCTCTTATTTTTTCACTATAGCTTCTAGTTAAAGGTTTGTCAATTTTATTGATCTTTTCAAAGAACCAACTTTTTATTTTATTGATTACCTGTATTATTTTTAATATTCTAATCCATTTATCTTTGCTCTAATTTTTCTTTCTGCCTTCTGCTCATTTTGGGTTTAGTTTACCTCTCTTTTTCTAGATTTTTCCAGTTGTAACATTAGATCTCTGACTTGAGATCTTTCTTCTTTATTAATGTAAATATTTAAAGCTCTAAATTTCTCTCTCACCTCTGCCTTCGCTGCATCCCACCATTTTGTGTATATATATGTATTTTTTTTTCATTTTCATTGTCTTCAAGATACTTGCAAATTTCCCTTGAGATTCTTCTTTAACCCATTTTCATTTAAATATATGACTGATAATGAAGGACTTTCATCTGCCATTTTGGTATTTTGTTTTTGTAAGTCTTGGAACTTTTTTTGTCTTTGGATTGTTTTGTTATTGACTACATTCAGTTTTATTTTTATTGAACCATTTCAAGTCCCTTCTCATTTATTTCTGCATACATTTTTCATTTATTTTGCTTGTGGTTACCATGGGACCTAAATTTAACATCTTACATCTATAACAATCTGCTTGATTTGATATCTATTTAACTTCAATAGCATAAGTGTATACTGTTTCTAAAACCCTTTGCTCTTCCTTTCCTTTTTGCTGTACTTATTACAAATGATATCTTTACACATTATGCAGTCCTAAACCATAGATTTAGCATTACGTTGTACACATATGCATTTTAGAACTTGTAAGAAATAAAAAAATGGAGTTACATGCCAAAAAATTACAATGCAATATTACTAGTAATCATAATTACCCATTTGGTTACCTCCTTTACCAAAGGGCTTTATTTCTTTATGCCACTCAATTGCTGTCTAGTGTCCTTTCCTTTCCATCTGAACTACTCCCTTTAGAATTGTTTGTAGGGCAGATCTAGTGATGACAGTATCCCTCAGCTTTTGTTTGGAAAAATTGGAAAAGATTATCCAATTTCTTTTCATTTTTGAAAGAAAGTCTCACTGTATGTAGACTTCGTGGTTGAGAGTTTATTTCTCTCAGTGTTTTAACTATTTCATTCCACTGCCTTTTTTGCCTCCAAGGTTTCTGATGAGAATTCAGAACTTAATTTTATTGGGAATCCCTTATACATAACACTTTTCTTTTCCCTTGTAGCTTTCAGAACTCCTTGTCCTTTGTATTTGACTGTTTGACTACTATGTGTCTGGACATGGTTCTTTTCAAGTTTACCTGGACTTGAGTTTGTTGAGCTTTTTGAATTCCGTATTCATGTCTCTCATTAAATGTGGCAGGTTTTCTGCCATTATTTCTTGGAATATTTCTTCTGCCACTTTTTCTGTTTTCTCCTTCTGGGACATTCATTATTTATGTATTGCTGTGCTCAGTGGACTCTGATGTTCTGTTCCCTTTTTATCATTCCTTTTTCTTGTCTTTGAGTTCACTGGTTCTGTCTTTTGCCATCTCTAATCTACTGTTGAAATCCCATAGGGGATTTTTCATTTCAGTTATTGTGACCTTCAACTCCAGTATTTCTTTTTGGTCCCTTTTAAAATTACCATCTCTTTGTTGAGGTTGTCATATTGTTCATTTACTGTTTTCCTGATGTCCTTTGTTCTATCCTGTGTTTTCTTTTATCTGCTTGAGCATATGGAGGATCATATTTTTAGCCTTTGTCTGGTGTGTCCAAAATGTGTTCTTCTTCTTTGATGTTTTCTGTATTTTTATCTTGTTCCTTTGCATGAACCATCATTTCCTATTTCTTTTTTTGTGTTCTGTAATCTCTTGTTGCACAATGTATGCTTCAATATTTTAAGGTATTAGCTATGAAATTTAGTCCCAGAGTGGTCTGTTCCTTAAGTTTGTATCCAGTTTAGCCCTCGTATATGGAGATCACATAGAACAGAATGTGAAGTCTAAGGTCACTGTACTTCATATTTCCTGTCCTTAGTCTTTTCATGGATTTGTGCTCGCTCATGGTCTTATGAATTCCTCCCTTTACAGTAATTCAAAATGCTCCCTCTACTCCCTATGAAATGGAATTTCTCCCCCTCTGAGTGTAGAATTGCCTTAAGTCACATAACCCTTTACTCCAGGCTGCATTGACTCAATGGTTTTTTATAATGATTTAGGTGTCATCAAGCTGCTTCTGCCTGCAGGCAAATTCTTGCAGAGGGAGCCTCAGATAAGTTTCCTCATTCGGTGTTTCATGCTGTTCCCAGCTAGACTGGCACTGACTTACAGGCATCACAGTGTGCACAAAAGGGTTACTCTACCCCCTCCAGAATAGGGGCCAAGACCCAGAATTTGAAGACAGCTTGGCTCTACACTTCACAAGTTATGAGGTATGGGAGGTGTTAGCAAGGCCCTTTGTAAAGCTGCATTTTCTTGACTGGTCACTTGCCCAGTTACTGCAACCCTTTAACTATTTTCTGGAGTCTTGAGGAATATGTCTTTCTCAGTTTGTAAGCAGCCGGAACATGATATACAAGAAATGGGACAGCTTTTAAAAAGAGAAATTTAGTAAGTTACAAGTTTACACTTCTAATCCTATAAAAATGTCCAAACTAAGGCATCCAGAAAAAATACTTAATTCAAAGAAGGCCGATGGGTCAGGAACATGTCTGTCCACTGGGTAATTGTGTGGCTGGCATCTGCTGGTCCCTTGCTCCTGAGCTCTGTTGCTTTCGGCCGCTGTTCTTGTGGGGGCTCCTAACTTTGCTTCTTCAGGGATGGGTTTTATCTCTTGGCCTTCCCTGGCCCTCTCCAGGTTCTGGCTTGCTTAACATCTCATGGCAATATCTGCTGGGCTCCAAACATCTCCAGACATCCTTATCTCTGTTCCTCAAGTGTCAGCATCTGTGTCAGCTATGTTCTTCTGTTAACTATCATTTCTGACTCTCTCCAGAATGTTTCCTCTTTTAAAGGATTCCAGTAAACTAATCAAGACCCATGTGAATGGGGTGGAGTCTAATCTCCATCTGATTAAAAGATCATACCCACAGTTGGGTGTGTCACATCTCTGTGGAGATAATCTAATAGAAAAGCAACAGTATTGAATTAGGATTAAAAGAAAGGGCTGCCACAAGATTGAATCAGGATTAAAACATGGCTTTTCTGGGGTATACAATATTTTCAAACTGGTACAATGCGTTTGCCAGGTTTTGCTAGTTGTTCAAAGATTCTGTGGGAGAAGGCAACCTGGAACTTCTTACACCAACATCTTGTACCAGGAAGCTTTGAGGATTTCTTATTGTAATTGAATAATATGATGAATTCATTATTTATAAAGCAAAATTGCTTTTTGTTTGTCTCAGGTGCATCATAACTTTATTTCAAAAACTTATAAAATTTTTAATGTTATATCCCTTGAAACTACACGTTTATATCTCAGGGAGGTACAGTTTGTTTTATATTATCATTTTTAATTAATGATCACCAAAAACGAAATAGCAAAATGGCAGATGAAAGTCCTTCATTATCAGTCATTTAAATGAAAATGGGTTAAAGAGGAATCTCAAGGGAAATTTGTACCTTGAAGACAATGAAAATGAAAAATATATATATATATATACACACACAAAATGGTGGGATGCAGCGAGGGCAGAGGTGAGAGAGAAATTTAGAGCTTTAAATATTTACATTAATAAAGAAGAAAGATCTCAAATCAGGTGTCTAATGTTACAACTGGAAAAATCTAGAAAAAGAGAGGTAAACTAAACCCAAAATGAGCATAGGGCAGAAAAAAATTAGAGCAAAGATAAATGGAGCCTCAATTCCCCATCCCCTATCCCTTCCCCGTCTACTGGTAACATTCAACTGGGTTTGTTTTTTTGCTTTTATAATTGGGATAAGTGAAACATGTTGGCAATACCCACTGCTGGTGAAAGTATGGGGCAGTAAGCTCCTTTCTACATAGCTCCATTGGATATGAGTTGTTACTTTAGGAGAACGTAATCTGTATTTCCTAGTGAAAAAAAAAGTGGTTATACCCCAGATTCATCAGTTTTACTTTACAATTATCTCATAAAACTAAAAGCACCAGTATATAAAACTAAATCTTCATGGTTGTATTATAGGACTGTTTGTAATATTAAAAATACTTAATCTCCATTAATAAAGAAATATTTTAATAGAACAGCGCCAATATGTGAAGTCACATCTCCAAACCTAATATTCCTCTTTGTTTGTGAGAGCAAAAATATGGGAAAGTCATGAATGTCCATCAGTAGGGCTGTAGTTCAATAAATTATGCTAAATCCAAAGTATCCTACATTATACAACTATTAAAAATGATGAATTCAAACTTTTGCACTGCTGTAACTGGATCACTATGATATATTGTTAAGTGAGAAAAGCAGGTAGGTTTGTGATGAACTTAGCAGGATCACGTTTTCATTTAAAAAGTCTTTATACGTGGCTGTTTTTAATCTGAGCATGTTTTTATGAACAGAGAAAAATAGTGAAGAATACATACTATGTTGTTAATATTTGTTACCTCAAGTGAGAAGAGGGTTGTTTGTGGGAAATGGGAGAACCGAGCACTTGACTTTCTTCTTTATGATTTGTTTGAGTTGCATACATGCGAGCATGTATGACTTAGCAAGGAAACAAAAAAATGGAAAAATTGAAAGTAAAAGCTATGAAAAATTGTTTATTTAGGCTTATACTGGTGCATCCCTTATCAGTGTAGATACCAATACAGAGTCTAGAATGCTTTACATTATAGTAGGTGTTTAGTAAATACTTCTGTGGTTCATTATCTTAAGTTAATCAAGAGCTCTTATATTTAAATTTTAATACACATGTGTGGTAGTTAGGTTCAGTTGTCAACGTGGCCAGGTGAAGGTACCTAGTTCTATTGCTGTGGACATGAGCCAATGTTATGTGAACCTCATCTGTTTCTCATTACATCTGCAGTCGGCTAAGAGGCGTGCCTGCTGTAATGAATGATGTTTGATTTAATTGGCTGGTGCTTAAATGAGAGAGTTCAGCATAGCACAGCCCATGCAGCTCAGCATACCTCATCTCAGCACTCACAGCTCAGCCCAGGCCTTTGAGATGCAGAAAGAAATCACCCCGGGGAAAGTTGTTGGGACCCAGAAGAGAAGGCCAGCAGAGATCACCCTGTGCCTTCCCACATAAGAAAGAACCTCAGTTGAAAGTTAGCTGCCTTTCCTCTGAAGAACTAACAAAATAACCCCCCTTTTATTAATAGCCAATCTGTTTCTGGTGTGTTGCGTTCCAGCAGCTAGCAAACTAGAACAGATTTGGTACTGGAGAGTGGGGTGCTACTGCGGTTTGCAAATACCAGATATGTTGGAATGGTTTTTTCCGTGGCTAAGGGGAAGATTTTGGAGGAACTGTGAAGAAAATGATGGAGAAATCCTGGAGTGCTTGAAGAGACTGTTGGTGTAAATGAAACCACTGCCAATCTAGACAAAGGGGGACACAAAAGGGAAAAATTGGAGTTTGCAGAGTGAGAACCATGGAAGCTTGGGTCTGAAGCCAAGAAACCTCAGCTAGGAGAGTGGACCCACCCATATACATGGCAAAGGTGAGTTTACCCTGAAGGGTGAGGATGAGTCTCGTACCATGTTGCAGTGGAAGAGTCGTGCAGCCTCAGGCCTTGGAGAGGTACAGCACACTCCTTGGCGGACTGGGGAGAACCTGGCTGTTACCACATGGAGGGGTTGAGCGTGTGCCTCAGAAATAGCAGAGAGCCCAGATGTGGCCCTGATGCCTGGAGAGAGTGGAGCTGAGAAAAATGTGGTCTCCTCAATGTCCCCCGAGGTTGATTCGGAAAGAGGCAGGCCACTGCGTAGGCCCTTGGAAAGGGTGGAACTGCCACTTTCTAAAGCTGAAGGATAAATGAGTTTCAGACTTTGAAATCCAATGGTCTTTGCCCTGCAGATTTTCAGAACTGTTTGGGTCTTGTGACCCCTGAGTTTCTTCCAATTTCTCCCTATGGAAATGAAAACCTGTATCCTGTGATTGTCCCTCCATTGCATATTGGTACCAGATAACGTGTTTTGAGATTCATAGGTTCACAGCCAGGAGAGAATTTTTTGCACCTTTTGTTTAAGTGTGATGTGTGTAGTTGCCAAGATGACAAGGGGTGGTACATGTGGTAGTTAGATTCAGCTGTCAGTGTGGCCAGGTGAAGGTACGTAGTTCTGTTGCTGTGGACAGGAGCCAATGTTACATGAACCTCATCTGTTGCTGATTACATCTGCAGTTGGCTAAGAGGCGTGCCTGCTGCAATGAATGATGTTTGATTTAATTGGCTGGTGCTTAAATGAGAGAACTCAACATAGCACAGCCAAAGCAGCTCAGCATACCTCATCTCAGCACTCGTAGCTCAGCCCAGGCCTTTGGAGATGCAGAAAGAACTCGCCTTGGGGAAAGTTGTTGGGACCCAGGTACCTGGAGAGAAGGTCAGCAGATATCACCCTGTGCCTTCCCATGTAAGAAAGAACCTCAGTTGAAAGTTAGCTGACTTTCCTCTGAGGAACTAATGAAATAAATCCTGTTTTATTAAAAGCCAATCCATCTCTGGTGTGTTGCATTCCGGCAGCTAGCAAGCTAGAACAACACGCATATGTAATATTTATCAGCTCTTATACATTTATTATATAATTTTATCTGCTGTAGATTTTTATTATATCAATATGTATTTATAATATGTTGAGTTCTTCTATATGCAAGGTATGTCTGCATATAAAAGATTGTCCTGCTTAGTTCCCAGTTTATACCTGGTAGCAGGAATGAACCAGGCAGAAATAGTATCTGATCCTGTAATGAAGTTACCCATTTTAGCTCCGTCCTAGACTGTAGAAGACAAGACATGAAAAACAAAACATCTGACATATTTAAATCTTCATAAAGTGGCTGAAAACCAATAAAACAAACAATAAATAAGAAGACCTCTGAGCAATTAAAATATTTCACACATTTCTTTCACTAAATACATGCATTTTACACATAGGCAAATGTTATAGGCCCTTTCTAGGTCTATTAATCCTTATTTTAAACATAATTCAGCAAACTA
>PVIY010003864.1:81631-108720 GCA_004026745.1 Myrmecophaga tridactyla | reverse complement strand
TCCTGAGCACTACCTCCCCCTCCCTGTTCCCTGAAAGCTGTTCCCAGTGCAAGAAGGGTACAGGCACTAACTTCCATACCTAAGCTACCACTGCCCTCCCTTGCCATAGTGTCACACAGCCTCACACTGCCCCGCCTGAGCTCAGCACATCTGTTTATGGCACTCTGAGGCCCAGGCATGCACATAGCCCCCCCAGTCATGTCATTCACCTCTGGGAATCACACTTTACAGCAATCCTAGAACCACACATGTGCCGGCCCTCAGCCATGCTTCCCAGCTCTGAGAAAGTGCTTACCTATGCAGCTGCCTCACATCTACCCCCAATCCATAAAGGCATAACACCAACCTGCTGCCACGGCTCTACTCATGCACACAAAAGGCCCCATGCCTTAAACCAGTGCACACCAGGGTTCTGCCCCCCAGACTGGTGTACCCACATAGCTACATCCTCCTTGACCACTGGGCACCCACATTCACAAGCATCAGCGTACCATCCCCAACCTGCACCTATATCTGCCCTGAAACAAACCCAACACTGAGTGCCCCACACTGTGCCCTGCTCCCTAGTGTACAACCATCCCACAAACACAAGGTCTTAGACTACTAAAAGAAATCAGCTCCCAAAGTAAATCAATCAAGATATTTACATGCCACGAAGGCAACAGAAGATCACTAAGCACATCACAATGCAGACAGATATAGCCCTGCCTAATGACCAAGTTAAAACACCGGAGGAGACACAGACATTGGAACAACTAATCAAAGATGTTCATACATCTCTACTTAATAAGTGGGATAGAAAATGACATAAAGGAGATCAAGAAGACAGTGGAAGAGCATAAAGAATAATTTGAAAGAATAAAAAGAAAAATAGTGGATATCACAGAGATTAAAGACTCTGTTGACCAAATAAAAAAATACTAGAGGCACACAACACCAGATTTGAAGAGACAGAACAAAGACTAAGTGAGGACAGGATACTTGACTTCAAAGACTCAAAACAGCAAATGGCAAAAAGGATGGAAAAAATTGAATGGGAACTCAGGAAAATAATAGGCAAAACAAAGCACACAAATATAAGAATCGTTGGTGTCCCAGAAGGAGAAAAGAGGAGCAAAGGGCTAGGAAGAGTAGTTGAGGATATATTGGGGGAAAACTTCCTAACCCTCATAAAGGACATAAATATGCAAGTCAAAGAAGCCCAATGAACTCCAAACAGAATAAATCCAAATAGGCCTTCCCCACAGTGCATACTAATCAGTCTGTCAAACATAGAAGAGAAGCAGAAAATCCTGAAAGTGGTAAGAGAAAAACAAACTACTACACACAAGGAAATCAAATAAGACTGAGTTCAGACTACTCAACTAGCAACTTGGAGGCAAGAAGGCAGCAGTATGATATATTCAAGATCCTGAAGGAGAAAGACTTCCAGCCAAGAATTCTGTACCCAGCCAAATTGTTTGTCAAAACTGAGAGAGAGATTAAAGTTTTCACAGACAAAGAGGTCCTGAAAGAATTTGTCAACAAGAGACAGGCCCTACAAGAAAAACTAAAAGGAGTTCTACTGCTTGAAAAACAAAAGACTGGAGGAGAGCACATAATTGAAGAGTACCACTTAGTATAATTTAAAGAAAACAAAAACAAAGAGGGAAAATAATATATAGATCTGACAAATAAAACAAAAAAGATAAGATGGTAGAATCAAGAAACACATCTTCAGTAATAACATTCTTAATGGACAAAACTTAACAATTAAAAAGATACAGATTGGCAGAATGGATTAAGAAATATAATCTAACTATATGCTGTTTACAAGAGATTCATCTTAGACACAAGGATACAAATACATTGAAAGTGAAAGGATGGAAACAGATTTTCCACACACGTTGTAACCAAAAGAAAGCAGGAGTAGCTATGCTAATATTGGACAAAATAGACTTTAAATGTAAAGACATCATAACAGACAAAGAAGGACACTAATTAAATACTAATTAAAGGGTCAATTCACCAAGAAGATATAACAATCATAAATGTTTATGGTCCCAATCAAGGAGCTCCAAAGTACATGAGACAGAAATTGACAAAACTGAAGGGAGTGATAGATGTTTCAACAATAATAGTAGGAGACTTCAATACCCCACTCTCCTCTATAGGCAAAACAGCCAGACGTAACATCAACAAGGAAATAGAGAAGTTAAATAACTTAATAAGTGAATTAGAACTAACAGGCTTATATAGGTCATTGCACCTCAAAGCCCAATGTCATGCAATCCTCTCTAGTGCTCATGGAATATTCTCCAGGATAGATCATATGCTGGGGCACAAAACAGTCTTTATAAATTTAAAAACATTGAAATTATTCAAAACACTTTCTCTGACCACAATGGGATGATGCTGGACCTCAATAACCACCAAAGAACGAGAACATTCACAAATATATGGAGATTAAATAACACACTCTTAAACTACCAGTGGGTCAAGGAATAAATTGCTAGAGAAATCAGTAGCCATCTGGAGATGATTGAAAATGAGAATACAACTTATCAGAACTTATGGGATGTGGCAGACTGTGCTGCAAGGGAAATTTATTGCCCTATATTTAAAACTGAGAAAGGGCAAAAATCAAGGACCTAACAGCACACCTGGAGGAACTTGAGAAAGAACAGCAAACTAACCTCAAAGCAAATAGGAGAAGAGAAATAACAAAGATTAAAGAAGAGATAAATGAACGGGAGAACAAAAGAACAACAGAAAGAATCAATAAAACCAAAAGATGGTTCTTTGAAAAAATCAATAAAATTGATGGGCCACTAGGAAGACTGACAAAGAAAAAAAGAGAGAGGATGCAAATAAGCAAAATCAGAAATGAGAAGGGGTGCATTACCAGACCCTGAGGAAATGAAATAAATCCTAAGAGGATACTATGAACAACAATATGCCAACAAACTAGACAACTTAGATGAAATGGACAAATTCCTGGAGACACACAAACAAGCTACACTAACTCAGGAAGAAATAGAAGATCTCACAAACCAATCACAAGTAAAGAGATTCAATCAGTCACCAAAAATCTTCTACAGATAGACCATATGCTGGGTCAAAAAGCAAGTCTCAATAAATTTAAAAATATTGAAATCATGAAAAACACTTTCTCAGATCATAAAGGAATGAGGTTGGAAATCAATAACAGGCAGACTGCCAGAAAATTCACAAATATATGAAGGCTCAACAACACACTCTTTTTTTTTTCATTTTTAATTTATTTTATTTTATTTTTTTAAATACCAAAAAAAAACACAAAACAAACACAAACATTCCTACTGTGATCATTCCGTTCTACATATATAATTAGTAATTCACAATATCATCACATAGTTGCATATTCATCACCATGATCATTTCTTGGAACAATTGCATCTATTCAGAAAAACAAATAAAATGAAAACAGAAAAAAAAAATTTATACATACCATACCCCTTACCCTTCCCTTTCATTGATCACTAGCATTTTGAACTAAATTTATTTTAACACTTGTCCCCCTATTATTTGTTTTTATTCCATATGTTCTACTCTGTTGACAAGGTAGATTAAAAGAGCATCAGACACAAGGTTATCACAATCACACAGTCACATCGTGAAAGCTAGATCATTATACAATCATCTTCAAGAAACATGGCTACTGGAACACAGCTCTACATTTTCAGGCAGATCCCTCCAGCCTCTCAATTACATCTTGAATAACAAGGTGATATCTACTTAATGGGTAAGAATAATCTCCAGGATAACCTCTCCACTCTGTTTGGAATCTCTCAGCCATTGACACTTTGTCTCATTTCACTCTTCCCCCTTTTGGTCGGAAAGGTTTTCTCAATCCTTTGATGCTCAGTATCAGCTCATTCTAGGATTTCTGTCCCATGTTGCCAGGAAGGTCCACACCCCTGGGAGTCATGTCCCATGTAGACAGGGGGAGGGTGGTGAGTTTGCTTGTTGTGTTGGCTGGAGAGAGAGGCCACATCTGAGCAACAAAAGAGGTTCTCTTGGGGGTGACTCTTAAGCCTAATATTAAGGAGGCTTGACCTATCCTTTGTGGGGTTAAGTTTCATATGAACAAACCCCAAGACTGGGGGCACAGCCAGTAGCTTTGGTTGTCCACACTGCTTGTGAGAATATCAAGAACTCAACTTGGGGAAGTTGAATTTCCCCCCTTTCCCACCATTCCCTGAAGGGGACTTTGCAAATACTTTTTTATTCACTGCTCAAATCACTCTGGGATTTATCGGGGCATCACTCTGGACAAACCAACAAAATCTCAGGTTCCATGATGATGAAATGGACAACTTCCTAGAAAGGCATGAACAACCAACTTTGACTCGAGAAGAAATAGATGACCTCAACAAACCAATCACAAGTAAAGAAATTGAATCAGTCATTAAGAAGCTCCCCAAAAAGAAAAGCCCAGGATCAGATGGCTTCACATGTGAATTCCTCCAAACATTCCAGAAAGAATTAGTACCAATCCTGCTCAAACTCTTCAAAAAAATTGAAGAAGAGGGAAAGCTACCTAACTCATTCTACAAAGCCAACATCACCCTCATACCAAAGCCAGACAAAGATATTACAAAAAAAGAAAACTGCAGACCAATCTCTCTAATGAGTACAGATGCAAAAATCCTCAACAAAATTCAAGCACATCGAATTCAGCAACCCATTAAAAGAATTATACATCATGACCAAGTAGGATTTATCCCAGGTATGCAAGGATGGTTCAACATAAGAAAATCAATTAATGTAATACACCATATCAACAAATCAAAGCAGGAAAACCACATGATCATCTCAATTGACGCAGAAAAGGCATTTGACAAAACTCAACATCCTTTCCTGTTTCCTTTGAAACACTTCAAAGGATAGGAATAGAAGGGAACTTCCTCAAAATGATAAAGGGAATATATGAAAACCCACAGCTAACATCATCCTCAAGGGGAAAAAAACTGAAAAATTTCCCCCTAAGATCAGGAACAAGACAAGGATGTCCACTATCACCACTGTTATTCAACATTGTGTTGAAAGTTCTAACCAGAGCAATTAGACAAGAAAAAGAAATACAAGGCATCAAAATAGGAAAGGAAGAAATAAAATTCTCACTGTTTGCAGATGATATGATACTATATGTCAAAACCCCCAAAAAATCCACAACAAAACCACTAGAGCTAATAAATGAGTACAGCCAAGTGGCAGGTTACAAGACCAACACTCAAAAATCTGTAGTGTTTCTATACACTAGTAATGAACAATCTGAGAGGCAAATCAAGAAAAGAATTCCATTTACAACTGCAACCAAAAGAATAAAATCTTTAGGAATAAATTTAACTAAAGAGACAAAAGACCTATACAAAGAAAAACTACAAGAAATTGTTAAAAGAAATCACAGAAGACCTAAATAGATGGAAGGGCATATCGTGTTCATGGATTGGAAGACTAAATATAGTTAAGATGTCAATTCTACCTAAATTGATTTACAGATTCAATGCAATACCAATTAAAATCCCAACAACTTACTTTTCAGAAATAGAAAAACCAATAACCAAATTTATCTGGAAGGGCAGAGTGTCCCAAATAACTAAAAGTATCCTGAGAAAAAAAAATGAAGTCAGAGGTCTCACACTACCAGACTTTAAGGCATATTATGAAGCTGCAGTGGTCAAAACAGAATGGAACTGGCATAAAGATAGATATACTGACCAATGGAATAGAATAGGGTGTTCAGATATAGACCCGCTCATCTAGGGACAATTGATCTTTGATAAGGCAATCAAGCCAACTCACCTGGGACAGAACAGTCTCTTCAATAAATGGTGCCTAGAGAACTGGACATCCACATGCAAAAGAATGAAAGGGGACCCATATCTCACACCCTATACAAAAATTAACCCAAAAACGGATCAAAGACCTAAACCATAGATGTAACAATAAAACTGTTAGAAGAAAATGTAGGGAAATATCTTATGAATCTTATACTAGGAGGTAGTTTCCTAGACCTTACAACAAAGGAAGAGCATTGGAGAAATAAATAAATAAATGGGAACTCCTCAAAATTCAACACTTTTGCGCATTAAAGAACTTCATCAAGAAAGTAAAAAGACAGCCTACGCAATGGGAGACAATATTTGGAAATGACATATCAGATAAAGGTCTAGTATCCACAAGTTATAGAGATTGTTCAACTCAAAAACAAAAAGACAGCCAACCCATTACAAAATGGGAAAAAAGGCTTGAACAGACACTTCTCAGAAGAGGAAATACAAATGGCCAAAAGGCACATGAAGAGATGCTGAACGTCCCTGGCCATTAGAGAAATGCAAATCAAAACCACAATGAGATATCATCTCACACCCACTGGAATGGCCATTATCAACAAAACAGAAAATGACAAGTGCTGGAGAGGATGTGGAGAAAGAGGCACACTTATTCACTGTGGGTGGGAATGTAAAATGGTGCAACCACTGTGAAAGGCAGTTTGGCAGTTCCTCAAAAAGCTGAATATAGAATTGCCATATGACCCGGCAATACCATTGCTAGGTATCTACTCAAAGGACATAAGGGCAAAGACACAAACGGACATTTGCACACCAATGTTTATAGCAGCATTATTTACGATTTCCAAGAGATGGAGACAGCCAAAATGTCCATCAACAGACGGGTGGCTAAACGAACTGTGGTATATACATATGATGGAATATTATACAGCTGTAAGGCTGAATAAAGTTATGAAGTACGTAACAACATGAACGGACCTTAAGAACATTATGCTGAGTGAGATTAGCCAGAAACAAAAGAACGAATATAGTATGGTCTCACTGATATGAACTGACATTAGTGAATAAATTTGGAGAATTTCATTGGTAACAGAGACCATCAGGAGATAGAAATAGGGTAAGATATTGGGTAATTGGAGTTGAAGGGATACAGATTGTGCAACAGGACTGAATGTAAAAACTCAGAAATGGACAGAACAATACTACCTAACTGTAATACAATTATGTGAAAATACTGAATGAAGCTGAATGTGAGAATGATAGAGGGAGGAGGGCTGGGGGCACAAATGAAATCAGAAGGAAAGATAGACGATAAAGACTGAGTTGGTATAATCTAAGAATGCCTAGAGTGTACAATGATAGTGACTAAATGTACAAATTTAAAAAATGTTTTCGCATAAGGAAGAACAAAGAAATGTCATTACTGCAGGATGCTGAAAATATATGGTAATTAATATTTAAAAATTTCAACTTATATGTGAGACTAAAGCAAAAAATGTTTATTTGGTACAAAATTTACTTTTTTTTTTTACATGGGCAGGCACTGGGAATCAAAGCCAGGTCCTCTGGCATGGCAGGCAAGCATTCTTACCTGCTGAGCCACCGTGGCCCGCCCAAAGTTTATGTTTTGACTAGTGCATTTCCTAATATAACTTATGTAGACAGCTTAATTGAACACCATAAGTACATGGAACCTTGTACATGAGATTTTGTCAGTTTGTCCAGAGTGATGCCCTATAAATCCCAGAGTGATTTGAACAGTGAATAAAAAAGTATTTGCAAAGTCCCCTTCAGAGAATGGTGAGAAAGGGAGAAAATTCAACTTCCCCAAGTTGAATTCTTGATATTCTCACAAGCAGTGTGGACAATCAAAGCTATAGGCTGAGCCCCTAGTCTTGGGGGTTGATCATATGAAACTTAACCCCACAAAGGACAGGTCAAGCATACTTAAGATTAGGCCTAAGAGTCACCCCCAAGAGAACCTCTTTTGTTTCTCAGATGTGGCCTCTCTCTCCAGCCAACACAACAAGCAAACTCACCACCCTACCCTTGTCTACCTGGGACATGACTCCCAGGGGTGTGGACCTTCCTGGCAACATGGGACAGAAATCTTAGAATGAGCTAATACTCAGCTTCAAGGGATTGAGAAAAGCCCTAGAATGAGCTGAGACTCAGCATCAAGGAATTGAGAAAACATTCTCGACCAAAAGCGGGAAGAGTGAAATGAGAAAAAATAAAATGTCAATGGCTGAGGGATTCCAAACAGAGTGGAGAGGTTATCCTGGAGGTTATTCTTATGCATTAAGTAGATATCACCTTGTTGTTCAAGATGTAATGGAGAGGCTGGAGGGAACTGCCTGAAAATATAGAGCTGTGTTCCAGTAACCATGTTTCTTGGAGATAATTGTATAGAGATCTAGCTTTCACAATGTGATGGTGTGATTGTGATAACTTTGTCTCTGATGCTCCTTTTATCTGCCTTATCAATGGACGAGTAAAACATATGGAATAAAAATAAATAATAGGGGGAGCAAGTGTTAAAATAAATTTAGTTTGAAATGCTGGTGATCAATGAGAGGGAGGGGTGGGGGCTATGGTATGTATGAATTTTTTTCCATTTTCTTTTTATTTCTTTTTCTGAATAGATGCAAATGTTCCAAGAAATGATCATGATGATGAGTATGCAACTATGTGATGATATTGTGAATTACTGATTATGTATGTAGAATGTAATGATCAAAAGTTAAGAATGTTTGCATTTGTTTGGTGTTTTTTGGTGTTAAAAAAAAGAAAAAAATTAACAAATAAAAAAGAACCAAAAAAAAAATCTTCCTACAAAGAAAAGCCCTGGGCCAGATGGCTTCACAGGGGGATTTTAGCAAACATTTCAAAAACTACTATCACAATCCTGCTCAAACTTTTCAAAAAAGGTGAGGAAAAAGGAAGTCAACCTAACTCATTTTATGAAGCTAATATCATTGTAATACCAAAACCAGGTAAAGATGCTGTAAGAAAGGAAAACCACAGGACAATCTCCCTAGTGAACATAGATGCAAAAACTCTTAATAAAATATTAGCAAATCAAATCCAACAACACATTAAAAGAATTATACACCATGACCAAGTGGGGTTTATACCAGGAATGCAAGGATGCTTCAACACGAGAAAATCAATTAATGTAATACAGCACATTAACCAATTGAAAGGGAAAAATCACATGATCATCTCCATTGATGCTGAAATACTTTTGACAAAATTCAGCATCCTTTTCTGATAAAAACACTCCAAAAGATAGGAATCAAACGTAGCTACCTCAATATGATAAAGGGAATAAATGAAAAAACGATAGCCAGCACCGTACTCAATGGAGAGAGACAGAAAGCTTTCCCCTCTAAGACCACGTATAGGACAAGGGTGCCCATCATCACCGCTATTATTCAAAATTGTGCTAGAAGTTCTAGCTAGAGCAATCAGGCAGGACAAAGAAATAAAAGGCATCCAGATTGGAAAGGAAGAAGTAAAACTCTCATTATTTCCAGATGATATGATGGTATACTTGAAAGATCCTGAGAAATCTACAGCAAAGTTACTTGAGCTAATAAACAATTTCAGCAAGGTGGCAGGATATAAAATTAATGTGTGAAAATCAGTAACATTTCTATACACATGCAATGACCTAGCTGAAGAGCCAGTTAAGGGAAAAATTCCATTCAAAATAGTAACTAAATGAATCAAATACTTAGGAATGAACTTAACTAGGAATATAAAGGACTTGTACATAGAAAACTACATAACATTTCTAAAAGAAATCAAAGGAGACCTAAATAGGTGGAAAGACATTCCCTGCTCATGGATAGGAAGGTTAATATAGTTAAGATGCCTGTTCTCCCCAAATTCATCTAAAGATTCAACACAGTACCAATCAAAATTCCAACAACCTACTTTGAAGATTTGGAAAAGCTAATTACCAAATTCATCTGGAAGGGAAAGAGACCCCAAATGGCTAAAAGCATCCTTAAAAAGAAGAAAAAAGTGGGAGGATTAACACTCCCTAACTTTAAAACCTATTATAAACCCACAGTGGTCAAAACAGCATGATACTGTCAAAAGATAGAAGCATTGACCCATGGAATAAAATCAAGAGTGCAGAAACAGACCACAAAATCTATGGTCAACTGATTTTTGTCAAGGCTCCCAAACCCTCTGAACTGGGACAAAATAGTCTTTTCAATAATTGGGCACAGAAGAACTGGATATCAATAGCCAAAAGAATGAAAGAAGACACCTATCTTACACCCTACACAAAAATTAGCTCAAAGTGGTCAAACACCTAAATATAAGAACTAGCACCATAAAGCTTCTAGAAGAAAAATGTGCGTAAACATCCTCAACACCTAGTCTTAGGAGGTAGCTTCCTAAACTGTACACCCAAAGCACAAGCAACAGAAGAAAAAATAGATAAATGGGAACTCCTCAAAATCAAATGCTCTCACACCTCAAAAGACTGTCAAAAAGATGAAGAGGTAGCCAAATCAATGGGAGAAAATATTTGGAAATCACATATCAGACAAAGGTTTTATTTTGTGTATGTACAAAGAAATCATACAACTCAACAACACAGAACAAACAGCCCAATTATAAAATGGGCTAAAGATATGAATATGCATTATTCTGAAGAGCAAATACAGATGGTTCAAAAGCACATGAAACATTTTCATTGGCTATAAGGGAAATGCAGATCAAGACTACGATGAGGTACTACCTCACGTCTATAAGAATGGCTGCTATTAAACAAACAGGGAACTATAGTTGTTGGAGAGGATGTGGAGAAACTGGGACATTTATGCACTGCTGGTGGGAATATATAATGACGCAGCCACTATGGAAGACTGTTTGGTGGTTCCTTAGGAAACTAAATATTAAGGGGGAAAAGAAGTGTAATTAATAAAGTATCAGTGTCAGAGAGAGTTCAAATAGAGCTGAGAGGCTACTCTGGGGATTTCTATTACACATGCTTCAGGTAGACCTTGCTATCTATCATAACCTGCCAACCCCAAACCAGGACCATTCCAGCCAATCCTAAAGAACACCTAGGGCAATATAAAGATTCCATAAGTGTTCCATGCACTAGAGTAACTTTCCAGAAACCTACAACCCTAGATGGATCCCTGGTCCAGATAAGTCCTGAAACCTAGAGGGCCCAGCCTCTCCAGAACATCAGATAGTTCCATCTCCCTACCCCATATTAGTGACAGACACTTCCAATATAAAAAATTCAGAATTACCATAGCCCAAACTACCCCAAAGAGAGATATGAAAGGATCAAAGGTGATGGTGGGATAATACATAGAAAATAGGACTTTACAAGTGAATATGAATGCTGAATCATTAAAGTGATATCTCTTTTAGTTTCCAGTATTTTAGAGCAGCTTGAAGTAAAAACATAAATTGTGAAATTGCAACCCATGTCAAAGTCTGAAATATGTTCTACAACTAATTGTGGTGCTGTGCTTTGAAATTTATTTATTTTTGGTATATATGTTATTGTTCACAAAAAAAGAAGGAAAAAAAGTCAATTGTGATGATAAAAAAGTATTTAAGCCCTCTATTCTCCTATATTCTGGAGCAGCTAGAAGGAAAAATCTGAGAAGATCATATAGTAAGCCCATGACAAACTCTGGGATCTATCCTGTAACCACTTTTTGAAGAGTGCTTTGAAAACTATTGCTTTTTTATTTCTTTGCTTTGTATATATGTTATACTACACAATTAAAAAGTTTAAAAAATAAAAGGAGAAATATGGAAAATCAAAGGTGATGGTGGAGTTATACAGAGAAGATAGGATTTAACAAATGAATATGAATGCTGAATCATTAAATTGATCTCTTTTAGTCTCCACTATTTTAGAGCAGCTAGAAGTAAAAACATAAAACTGTGAAATTGTAACCCATGTCAAACTCTGACTTATGTTCTACAACTAATTGTGGTGCTGTGCTTGGAAATTTATAGCTTTTTTGTATACATGTTATTTTTCGCAAAAAAAAAGAAGGAAAGAAAGTCGATTGTGATGATAAAAAGATATTTAAGCCCTCTAGCCTCCTATATTCTGGAGCAGCTAGAAGCAAAAATCTGAGAGGATCATATGGTAGCCCATGACAAACTCTGGGATCTGTCCTGTAACCACTTGTTGAAGAACACTTTGAAAATTATTGCTTTTTTATTTTGTTGCTTTGAATATATGTTATACTATGCAATAAAAAAAGTGAATAAAGAAAACCAATCAAATACCTAGGAATAAATCTAACAAAGGATATAAAGGATCTGTACACACAAAACTAGAAAACATTAGTAAATGAAATTAAAGGAGACCTAAATAAATGGAAGGATAGTCTGTGTTCATGGATTGAAAGATTAAATATCATTAAGATGTACATATTACCCAAAGCAATTTATAGATTCAATATAATCCTATTCAAAATGCTCACAACTTTCTTTGCAGAAATGGAAAAGCAAATCATCAAATTTATATGGAATGGTAAGGGGCCACAAATAGCTAAAGCCATCTTGAAAAAGAAGAATGATGTTGGAAGACTCACCCTTCCCAATCTTAAACTCACTACATAGCAGCAGTCATCAAAAGAGCATAGCACTGGCCGGGCCAAGATGGCAGCTTAGCAATGTGTGCGTTTCAGCTCGTCCTCCAGAACAACTAGTAAATAACAGAAACAATACAGAACAGCTCCTGGGGCCACGTCAGTGACTGGACACACAGCATACCCCAGTCTGGACCAGCTGGACTGGCTGTGAACCCCCCCAGAACTGTGAGTTCCCCAAGCCGTGGTGGCCAGTGCCCAGCCCCCATGGCTGCTTCCCAGAGGGGAAAGGAAACAGACTTTTCCAGCCTCAGAGGCTGAGCCCAACCAAACGCCAATTGTGGTATTAATTAACAAATTCTGACTACTAAAAATAGGCCCCCAGCTCAGGTGAACCTGGTCAAAGTGGAGGTCGCTCATTTCTGCCCCAGCGCCAAGGGGGGCAGGGCTGATGGAAAAAGGAAAAAAAGAGAAAGAAACAGAGGTTTGTGTGGCTGTGTTTCTACAAAGGCTTGACTGCCTTTGGATACAGCGGCAGGACTTTTCAGGCTGCAACTGCCCCGGGCATAGGCAGAAACAAACTCGTTTGGAGGGCTTGTCTGGAACCTGTGCCTTCCCCAGGGCAGGGGTGAAGCCCAACTCAGGTGGAATCCCTCCCTTAAGGAATTCAGACACCAGACCTTGGTAATTTGAAGCCATTAAAACCAGCCTACAACCTCTCCTCTGTCTCCACCATGCCCCCAGCCAAAGTTAAAGGTACCGCATCATCTTATGCTGGTGGGACCTGCAGGCAGACAAGCACCACATACTGGGTAGGATAAGAAAAACAGAGCCCAGAGACTTCACAGGAAAGTCTGTCAACCTGCTGGGTCTCACCCTTGGGGAAAACCGACGCAGGTGAATCTTTCCTCCTCATAGGAGGCCAATTTGGTCTGGGAAAATCCAGCTGGGGTCTGTAATATCTATGTAGACCCTCCTCAGGGTGGGGGGAAAAAGGCACCATACAAGCAGGGCAAGAAACAAGAAAACAAGAACTGAAAAATTCTCCTATGTTAAACAAAACCTAAGCTAGAGGTTCAGAAAAAGCTGAACTGAATGTCAAAGAACAAATAGACAACAAATTCATCCAGCAAGAAAACCTGAGGTAAAAGAAGTAAAGCAGTCTCCAGAATAAACTAATTAAGGTAATTAAATGCCTGGATGCCAGCAAAAAATAACAAATCTCATAGGAAAATTGAAGATATGGCCCAATCAAAGGAACAAACCAACAATTCAAATGAGATATAGGAGCTGAAACATTTAATTCAGAATATACGAAGAGACATGGAAAACCTCATCAAAAACCAAATCAATGAATTGAGGGAGGATATAAAGAAGGCAAGGAGTGAACAAAAAGAAGAAATCAAAAGTCTGAAAAAACAAATCACAGAACTTATGGGAATGAAAGCACAGTAGAAGAGATGAAAAAACAATGAAAACCTACAATGATAGATTTCGAGAGACAGAACATAGGATTTCTGAACTGGAGGATGGAACATCTGAAATCTGGCAAGAAACAGAAACTATAGGGAAAAAATGGAAAAATATGAGCAGGGACTCAGGGAATTGAAGGACAATATGAAGCGCATGAATATATGTGTTGTGGGTGTCCCAGAAGGAGAAGAGAAGGGAAAAGGAGGAGAAAAACTAATGGAGGAAATTATCCCTGAAAATTTCCCAACTCTTATGAAGGACTTAAAATTTCAGATCCAAGAAGTGAAGCGTACCCCAAAGAGAACAGATCCAAATAGATGTACTCCAAGACATTTACTAATCAGAATGTCAGAGGTCAAAGAGAAAGAGAGAATCTTGAAAGCAGCAAGAGAAAAGCAATCAATCACATACAAGGGAAGCCCAATAAGACTATGCATAGATTTCTCAACAGAAACCATGGAGGCAAGAAGACAGTGGGATGATATATTTAAATTATTAAAAGAGAAAAACTGCCAACCAAGAATTCTGTATCCAGCAAAATTGTCCTTCAAAAATGAGGGAGAAATGAAAACATTTTCAGACAAAAAATCACTGAGAGAATTCATGACCAAGAGACAAGCTCTGCAAGAAATACTAAAGGGAGCACTAGAGACAGTTACGAAGGCAGAAGAGAGGTGTGGAGAAGAGTGTAGAAAGGAAGACCATGAGTAAAGGTAAAAAGAAGGAAAATTAGAAGGACATATAAAAGCCAAAAGGCAAAAAGCCCGGGCAGTAAGAACACTGATGTTGATGGATTAAGCCTCCCAATAGGGGGACATGGACTGGCAGAATGGATTAGAGAACTGGACCCATCTATATGCTGTCTCTACTCAAAGGTCATGAGGGCAAGGACACAAATGGACATTTGCACACCAATGTTTATAGCAGCATTATTTACAATTACCAAGAGATGGAGACAGCCAAAATGTCCATCAACAGACGGGTGGCTAAACAAACTGTGGTATATACATATGATGGAATATTATGCAGCTGTAAGACAGAATACAGTTATGAAGTATGTAACAACATGGATGGACCTTAAGGACGTTATGCTGAGTGAGATCAGCCTGAAACAACAGGACAAATAATGTATGGTCTCACTGATATGAACTGACATTAGTGAATAAACGTGGAGAATTTCATTGGTAACAGAGACCATCAGGAGATAGAAATAGAGTAAGATATTGGGTAATTGGAGCTGAAGGGATACAGATTGTGCAACAGGACTGAATGTAAAAACTCAGAAATGGGCAGCACAATGCTACCTAACTGTAGTACAATTATGTTAAAACACTGAATGAAGCTGAATGTGAGAATGATAGAGGGAGGAGGCTGGGGGCACAAATGAAATCAGAAAGAAAGATAGACAACAAAGATTGAGATGGTATAATCTAAGATTGCCTAGAGTGTATAATGACAGTGACTAAATGTACAAATTTTAAAAATGTTTTTGCATGAGGAAGAACAAAGGAATGTCATTACTGCAGGGTGCAGAAAATAGATGGTAATTAATATTTTAAATTTCAACTTATGTGTGAGACTAAAGCAAAAAAATGTTTATTTGGTACAAAACTTATATTTTGAATAGTACATTTCCTAATATAACTTATGTAGATAGCTTGGTTGAACAACATAAGTACATGGAACCTTGGGTAAAGACATGAGATTTTGTTGGTTTGTACAGATTGATGCCCCAGTGAATCCCAGAGTGATTTGATCAGTGAGTGGAAAAGTATTTGCAAAGCCCCCTTTGGGGAATGGTGAGAACGGGGGAAAATTCAACTTCTTGATATTCTCACAAGCAGTGTGGACAACCAAAGCTATAGGCTGAGCCCCCAGTCTCGGGGTTTGTTCATATGAAACTTAACCCCACAAAGGATAGGTCAAGTCTACTTAAAATTAGGTCTAAGAGTCACCTCCAAGAGAACCTCTTTTGTTGCTCAGATGTGGCCTCTCTCTCCAGCCAACACAACAAGCAAACTCACCACCCTCCCCCTGTCTACATGGGACATGACTCCCAGGGGTGTGGACCTTCCTGGCAACATGGGACAGAAATCCGAGAATGAACTCGGACTCAGCATGAAGGGATTGAGAAAAATCCTAGAATGACCTGAGACCCAGCATCAAGGGATTGAGAAAATCCTGGCCACCAAAAGGGGGAAGAGTGAAATGAGACAGTGTCAGTGGCTGAGAGATTCCAAACAGAGTCGAGAGGTTATCCTGGAGGTTATTCTTATGCATTAAGTAGATATCACCTTGTTGTTCAAGATGTAGCAGAGAGGCTGCCTGAAAATGTAGAGCTGTGTTCCAGTAGCCATGTTTCTTGATGATGATTGCATAATGGTGTAGCTTTCACAGTGTGACTGTGTGATTGTGAAAACCTTGTGTCTTATGCTCCTTTTATCTACCTTGCCAACAGATGAGTAGAACATATGGAATAAAAATAAATAATAGGGAGAACAAATGTTAAAATAAATTTAGTTTGAAATGGTAGTGATCAATGAAAGGGGGAAGTAAGGGGTATGGTGTGTATGTTTTTTTTTCTGTTTTCGTTTTATTTTTTCTGTTATCTTTGTTTCTTTTTCTGCATTGATGCAAATGTTCTAAGAAATGATCAGGATGATGAATCTGCAGCTATTTGATGATATTGTGAATTACCGATTATATATGTAGAATGGAATGATCACATATTGGGAATGTTTGTGTTTCTTTCTGTAATTTTTTTTAATTAATAAAAAAATTTTTTTAAAAAAGAGCATAGCACTGGGCAGGCCACGGTGGCTCAGTGTCAGAGTTCTCACCTGCCATGCCGGAGACCCTGGTTCAGCTTCCACTGCCTGCCCATGAAAAACAAACGAACAAACTAACCAAAAGAGCATAGCACTGACATTAGGACAAAAATATAGACAAATGGAATAGAATTGAGAGCTCAGACAGCATTTATGGCCAACTGATTTTTAAAAAATATTTTTATTAATAAAACATACAAACACACAAACATTCTTAGCATACAAATAGTCCATACATGGTATACAATGAATGGCTCACAGTATCATCCCATAGTTGTGTATTTATCACCATGGTCATTTTTTTAACATTTGCATCACTCCAGAAAAAGAAGTAAAAAAGAAAAAAAATCATACATACCATACCCCTCACCCCTCCCTCTCATTGACCACTAGTACTTCCATCTACCCAATTTATTTTAACCTTTGTTCCCCCTATTATTTGTTTATTTTTATCCATATTTTTTACTCATCTGTTCATACCCTAGTTAAAAGGATCATCAGACACAAAGTTTTCACAATCACACAGTTACATTGTAAAATTTATATCATTATACAATCATCTTCAAGAAACAAAGCTATTGGAACACAGCTCTACAGTTCAGGTACTTCCCTCCAGGCACTCCAATACACCATAAACTAGAAAGGGGATATCTATATAATGCATAAGAATAACCTGCAGGATAACCTCTCAACTCTGAAATCTCTCAGCCACTGACACTTTATTTGCCTCATTTCTCTCTTCCCCCTTTTGGTCAAGAAATTTTTCTCAATCCCTTGATGCTGGGCCTCATCCCAGGATTTCTGTCCCACGTTGCCAGGGAGGTTTACACCCCTAGGAGTCTTGTCCCACATAGCTGGGGAGTGCAATGAGTTTACTTGCCACGTCAGCTTAGAGAGAGAGGACACATCTGAGCAATAAAAGGTTCTCTAGGGGTGACTCTTGGGCAAATATTAAGTAGGCTTAGATGATCTTGTGCAGAAATAAGTTTCATTGAGATGCCAACTAATTTTTGACAATGTGGCAAACACCACTAAGTTGGGAAAGAATAGTCTCTTCAACAAATGGTGCTGGTATAACTGGATATCCATATGCAAAAGAATGAAGGAGGACCCCTATCTGACATCATATATAAAAACTAACTCAAAATGGATTAAAGATCTAAACATAAGAGCAAGGACTATAAAACTCCTAGAAGAAAATGTAGAGAAGCATTTTTAGGATTTTGTGTTAGGTAATGGTTTCCAGACTTTACACCCAAAACACAAGCAAAAAAGAAAAAATAGACAAATGGGACCTCCTCAAAATTGAAACCTTTCATGCATCAAAGATTTCATCATGTGAGTGAAAAGATGTCCTACTCAATCAGACAAACTAATTTGAAAACCACATATGCAATGAGGGTTTATGCCAGGGACCAGAAATCTTCATAGATGAAGTCTACCAATCACTCCGGGAAGAATTAATACCAATCTTACTCAAACGCTTCAAAAAATTGAAGAGGGAGGAAAATTGCCTAACTCATTCTATGAGACCCAACATCACCCTAATACCAAAGCCAAGTAAAGATACTACAAGAATAGAAAATTATAAGACAATTTGTCCTATGTATATAGATGCAAAATACCTCAACAAAATACTTGCAAATTGAATGCACATCAAGGAATTTTGCACCATGATCAAGTGTGTTTTACCTAAGGTATACAAGGGTGGTTCAACACAAGAAAATCAATTAATGTAATATACCACATCAATAAAACAAAAGGGAAAAATCATATAATCATCTTAATTGATGTAGAAAAAGTATTTGACAAAATTCAGCATCCTTTCTTGATAAAAACATTTACATACTAGGAACAGAAGGAAACTTCATCACCATGAAAAAGGGCACTTATGCAAAACTAATGCAAGTTGTTGTTGGGAATACTGTATTTGCATTGGTGTGGGACACTTGTTACAATTGATAATAGTGCATTTTTATAATTGTACTATTAATTAAGCCCATGGTTTAATTTAGAGTCCAAAGTTTGTATAGTGTAGTTTCATGGATTTTTTTTTAAATTTGTTCTTTTACCATGAGCACAAGCTCACATTTCCCATTTTAATCAAATTCAGATATATATATTTCAGTGCTGCTAGTTGCATTCACATGTTGTGCTACTAACAGCACCATCCATTCCGAAAACATTTCCATCATTCTGACCCTTGTTCACATTAGGCCTTAAATTCCTATTCCCTATCCCCACTCCATCCCCAGGTAATTTATATTCTAAATTCTGGCTGTGAGTTTGCTTTTTCTAATTGTTTCAAAACAGTGAGTTCATACAATATTTGTCCTTTTGTTCTGACTTATTTCACTCAACATATCTTCAAGGCTCATTCATGTTGTTGCAGGACTTCATTTCTTTTTACAGCCGAACAATATTCCATTGTATGCATATAACACATTTTATTTATCCATTCATCAGATGATGGACACTTGAGTTGTTTCCATCTTTTTGCAATTGTGAATAATGCTGCTATGAATATGGGTGTGCAAATATATGTTTTTGAGTGCCTACCTTCAATTCTTTTGAATATATATATCTAGAAGTGAGATTGCCAGGTCATATGGAAATTCTATACTTAGCTTCCTGAGGAACTACCAAAATGTCTTCCACAATTGCTCTACCATTTTACATTGCCACCTTCAATGAATGAGTGTTCCTTTTTCTACACATCCTTTCCAACACTTGTTTTTTAACTTTTTGTTAATAGCAGCCATTTTCATGGGTGTAAAGTGATATCTCGTGGTTTTGATTTGCATTTCCCTGAGGGCTAATGATCTTGAGCATATTTTCATGTGCTTTCTGGCCTTTTGTATATCTTCTTTGGAGAAATGTCTGCTCAAGACTTTTGACCATTTTATAATTGGGTTGTCTTTTTGTTGTTAAGCTAAAGGATTTCTTTTTATATTCTGCATATTAAACCTTTTTCAGATATGTGTTTTTCAAATGTTTTCTTCCATTAGGTAACTTGTTTTTTTTTTTTACTTTCATGACAATGTCCTTTGAGGAACAAATGTTTTAATTTTGATGAGGTCTCATTTATCTATTTTTCTTTTGTTGCTGGTGCTTTTTTTTTTTTTTTTACATGGGCAGGCACCGGGAACCGAACCCGGGTCCTCTGACATTGCAGGCAAGCATTCCTGCCTGCTGAGCCACCGTGGCCCACCCTGCTGGTGCTTTTTTAATTAGCTTTTAGAAAATTTATTTTTCATTTCAAAGACAATATGTCTCTTTTTAAAACTTTTTTTTATTGTATAGTGTAACATATATACAAAGCAAAGAAATAAAAAAGCAATAGTTTTCAAAGCACTCTTCAAAAAGTGGTTACAGGATAGATTCCAGAGTTTGTCATGGGCTACCATACAATCCTCTCATATTTTTCCTTCTAGCTGCTCCAGAATATAGAAGGCTAGTGAGCTTAAATACTTTTTTTATCATCACAATCGACTTCTTTTTCCTTCTTTTTTTGTGAGCAATAGCATATATACAAAAAAGCTATAAATTCCCAAGCACAGCACCACAATTAGTTGTAAAACATATTTCAGACTTTGACGTGGGTTACAATTTCACAATTTTAGGGTTTTACTTCTAGCTGCTTTAAAATACTGGAGACTAAAAGAGATATCAACTTAATGATTCACACTCATATTCGTATGTCAAGTTCTATCTTCTACGCATAACTCCACCATCGCCTTTGATCATTCCATACCTCTCCTTGGGGTTGTTTGGGCTATGGAAATTCTAAATTTTTGGTATTGGAAGGGTCTGTCACTAATATGGGGTAGGGAGATGGAACTATCTGATTTTCTGGAGAGGTTGGGCTAGGTTTCAGGACTTATATGGACCAGGGATCCATCTGGAGGTTGTAGGTTTCTGGCAAGTTACTCTAGTGTCTGGAAACCTTGTAAAATCTTAGAAATTGCCCTAGGTGTTCTCTTAGATTGACTGGAATGGTCCTGGCTGGGGATTGGCAGGTTATGAGAGATAGCAAGGTCTACCTGAAACTTGCAAAAGAGCAACCTCTAGAGTAGCCTCTCGACTCTATTTGAACTTTCTCTGCCCCTGATACTTTATTAATTACATTTCTTTCCCCCCATTTGGTCAGGATGAAATTGTCAATCCCACAGTGCCAAGTCTGGATTCATCCCTTGGAGTCATTTCTGATGTCAGCAGGGAGACTTTCACCCCTGGATGTCATGTCCCATGCAGAGGGGAGAGCAATGATTTCACTTGCAGAGTTGGGCTTAGAGAGACTGAGGCCACATCTGAGAAACAAAAGAAGTCCTCCAGAAGTAACTCTTAGGCATGCCTATAGGGAGTTTAAGATTCTGCGCTACCTATATAAGCTCAAAAGAGTAAGCCTCATGATCAAGGGCATGGCCTATTGATTTGGGTGTCCCTAAAGTTTGACACATTATAAGGGGATTCCCTGATGGTAAGGTTTAATAGTTCCATATTCTTTCTCCCCTCCCTCAGAGGGCTTTACCAATGCTTTTAGATTATCTGCTTAATATACTCTAGGAAGTTTCTAGGCATTACAATAATCTATACAGGATTAAAGGACCTCTTTCTCATTCTGTGCTCTCTGTGTTTCAGTTGTCCAAATGAGCTACACAGATAGGTTGAATTAGATTATGCACTACAGAAAATTTCAGTTCCAGGCCAAATAAACCTTTCTTCCAATGGTCTCAAAGAGTATGTGTGGTTCTAAAATATAGAGTATGTCTTCCTTACCGCTGTATTCTGAATTACTTTAATGCCAATCTGTTCGACTTCATTCTTATCTCTAAATATCAGGTTATATATATATATATAAAACAGCCTCTCAAAATCCAGAAATAATAATCACCACTCTGGACTTAATGTGTCTGCTCTAAAAGCTTACAATCTAGGCCCCTGTTTTCTTTAAAGCATTTTCTAAAGGTGACCATACCATTGTTGTTTTTATGTTTCTGGCTTGTTTTGTCCCACCAAATATCCCACATGTTCGTTCACATCATTGCATGCCTCACGACTTTGCTTTTTTTTTGTAGCAGCACGGCCTTCGTTCATAAGCATACACCATCTTTTGCCATTCTACTTCTCCATCAGTGCATCCTTCAGCCACCTGTATTCATTGGCATCATGTAGAGGGCCCAAAGTCCACAGTCCTTCAACATTCTCAGTTTTAGATAATTTCATTGTTCCCAAGAGAAAGAAAATCAATAAACACACCCTTACCAAGTAGGAGATCTAAACCTCCTCTTAACTCTTGTCCCTCATGCCATTATTTACCTCTGCTGTTGCTCTGGTAGTGCTGATGGTTTCCTTTTGAACATAACTGATGGCATGCAATACCAGTTTTCTCCCTGTACCCTGGACTTAAACACTCTTTGTTTTTTTTTTTTCTTAAACAAGAACTCATTCATATTTCTAGTGTGAGTCAGTGGGACACGTAGGTCTATTCAACCCATATCAATCTTGTTCATCTTCAATATGGTAATATTGCTTCTAGACCCACTAGAGAATCACCTTCACTTCTATCTATTCCCATACATTGGAGTTCAACCTCATTAGCTAATGGTTCACCCATCTCTAGCTTCTATGTATCTATTCTATAAGTCTCTGATTATACCTTTATGCTGGCCATAAAAGTGGAATCATACAGTATCTGTCCTTTTGTGTCTGGCTAATTTCACTCAGCATTATTTCCTCAAGGCTCACCCATCTTGTCATGTGCTTCAGGACATCATTTTGTGTTACCGCTGCATAATATTCCATCATATGTATATACCACATTTTGTTGATGCTTGTGCCTTTTTAATGCAATTTTATTGAGATGTATTCACATACCACATAATCATCCAAAGTGTACTATCAATGGTTCACAGTATCATTATATAGTCATACGTTTATCATCACAATTAATTTTTGAATGTTTTTATTACTACAAAAATTTAAAAAATAAGAATAAAAAAATAAAAATATATGTAAAACATCTCATACCTCTGAGCCCCCTATTTTTTAAATTTATTTTTGTCTTATTTTTTTCTTGCTTATCTGTCCATACACTGGATAAAGAGATTGTCAGTTACAAGGTTTTCACAATCACACAGGCACACCATGAAAGCTATACAGTTATACAATCATCTTCAAGAATCAAGGTTATTGGATTATGTTTCAACAGTATCAGGAATTTCCCTCTGGCTATTCCAATACACCAAAAACCAAAAAGAAGTATCTAAATACTACATAAGAATGATCTCCAGAATGACCTCTCAACTGTATTTGAGAACTCTCAGCCACTGCAATGTTATTTTGTTTCATTTCTCTTTCCCCTTTTGGTCAAGAAGTCTTTCTCAATCCCATGATGCCAGGGCCAAGCTCATTCCCATGAGTCACGTCCTACGTTGGCAGGGAGATTTCACCACTGGGAATCATGTCCCACGTAGGAGGGAAGGCAGTGAGTTTACCTGCAGAGTTGGCTTAGAAAGAGAGGCCACATCTGAGCAACAAAAGAGGTTCTCTGGGGGTTGCTCTTAGGCATAACTATAAGAAGGCTTAGCTTCTCCTTTTGTTGCTTGTGCTTTGGGTGTAAAGTTAAGAAACCATTATCTAACACAGGTTCTTAAAGATAGTTCTCTATGTTTTCTTCTAGGAGTTTGATTGTTCTAGCTCTTATATTTTAAGCTCTATGATATATTTTGAGTTGATTATTGTGTATGGTGTGAGACAGGGAACTTTTGTTTTTTGGCACATGTAGATCCAGTTTTCCCAGCACCAATTGTTGAAGGGACTATTCTTTGCCACTGTAGTAGTGTTTGGCACTTTCCTAATATAGTGATGTTTGCCACACATATATGGTCAAAAATCAGTTGATCATATATGTGAGGGTTTATTTCTGAGCTCTCAATTCTATTCCACTGGTCTTTATGTCTCTTAGGCCAGTACAATGCTGTTTTGGTTACTGTGGCTTTGTAGAATGTTTTAAGATTGGGAAATGTGAGTCCACCAAATTTATTCTTCTTTTTCAAGATGGCTTTAGCTATTCTTGGCCCCTTGCCCTTCCATATAAACTTTTTTTTTTTTTAACATGTGCAGGCACCGGGAAACGAACCCAGGTCCTCGGGCATGGCAGGCAAGCATTCTTACCTGCTGAGCCACCGTGGCCCGCTCCTTTCCATATAAATTTAATGTTTGTGTTTTCCATCTCTGCAAAGAAGATTGTTGGAATTTTGATTGGGATTCATTGAATCTATAGGTTGCTTTGAATAGTATTGACATCTTAACGATATTTCATCTTTGAAACCATGAATGTGGACTATCCTTCCATTTATTTTGGTCTTCTTTAATTTCTTTTAGCAATGTTTTCTAGTTTTGTATGTACTAGTCCTTTACATCCTTGGTTAGATTTATTCTTAGATACTTGATTTTTTAGTTGTTATTGTGAATGGAATATTTTTTCTTGATTTCTTCTTCCAATTGTTCACTGCTTGTGTATAGAAGCACTGCTGATTTTTGGTTGTTGATCTTTTACCCTGCCACTTTCCTGAATTCATTTATTAGCTCTAGTGGCTTATTGTGGATTTTTAGGATTTTCTCTATAAAGGATCATATCTGAAATTAGAGAATGTTCTAATTCTTCCTTTCCAACATGGATACCTTTTATTTCTTTTTCTTGCTTAATTGCTCTGGCAAGAACTTCCAGTACAAAGTTGAGTATCAGTGGTGACAGTAGGCATCCAGTTCTTGTTCCTCATCTCAGAGGAAAAAGCTTTCAGTCCTTCACCATTAAGTAGGATATTAACTGTGGGCTTTTCATACATGTCCTTTATCACGTTGAGGAAGTTTCCTTCTGTTCCTAATGTTCTCAATGTTTTTAGCATGAAAGCATACTGTACTTTTTCAAATGTCTTTTCTGCATCACTGAGATGATCATGTATTTCTTTTCCTTCTTTGTATTAATGTGGTTAATTGATTTTCTTATGTTGAACCAACCTTAATACTAGGGATAAATCCCTCTTGATCATGATGTTTAATTCTTTCAATATGTTGTGGGATGTGATTTCCTAGTATTTTCTTGAAGATTTTTCATATGTATTCATAAGAGATATTGGTTTGTATCTTTCTTCTATTGTATGGTTATCAGCTTTGGTATGAGGGTAATGTTGGTCTCATACCATGAGCTAAGGAATGTTCCCTCCTCTTCAGTTTTTTGCAAGAGTTTGAGTAGAATTGGATAAAAGTATTATTGGAATATTTGATGGAATTTCATTGTGAAGTGATATGGTCTTGTGCTTTTCTCATTGGGAGTGCTCCCCTATTTAAAAATGCAATTTTATTGAGACATATTCACACACCATAAAAACAGTTTGAAGTATACAATCACTGGCTCACGGTATCATCACATAGTTGTGTACACATCCCCATGACAAAATTTAGAACATTTTCATTACTGCAGAAAAGAAATAAATATTAAAAATCTTCCCATACTTATTATACCCTCCAATTATTGACTATAGTATTGGTGTGGTACATTTGTTACGGTTGATGAAAGAGTATTAAAATATCACTGTTAACTGTAGTCTGTAGTTTGTAATAAGTACATTTCCCCCATATACCCTTCTATTATTATCTCCTTGTAACAGTGTTATACATTTGCTCTGATTCATAAAATAACTTTTCTATATTTACACAATTAATTAATTAATTATGGACATTGTCCACTGCAGGATTCACTGTGTTGTACATTCCCATGTTTTAATCTCCAACTTTCCTTCTGGTGATATACATGACTCTAAACTTCTCTTTTCCACCACACTCACACACGATTCAGCACTATTAATTATTGTCACAATAACATGCTAACATCACCTATGTTATTGGAATGTTTTGATTACTGATTCAATTTCAATTATCTCTCTCAGAACTGCCTCCATTGCATCCCATAGTTTAATGTAATTCAATTTATTTTATTTTAATTAAATATCTTAAGATATTTCTATTTAAAATTTTAATTAAAAAATTAAAATTAATTTAAAATTTTTTAAATTTAATTTTCATTTAATTTTTCACATATTTGTGAATTAAATTAAACAAAATACTCTTAGACAACCAATGCGTTAGGTCGGAAATCAGAAGTGAAATATCTTGTTTTCAGGGTTAGGAGCTCTGATTTGAAGTCTTTCTTCCTTTTTCTTTCGTATGGGCAGTCTCCGGGAATTGAACCTGGGTCTCCGGCATGGCAGGTAAGAATTCTGCTGCTGAGCCACCTTGCACCACCCTTTCTTCCTTTTTAATGTATTCGTGTAGAACTATGAACATCTCTCTCAGCACTGAATTTTCCATTTCTCCCTCTATTATTGATTTCTAGCTTCATTCTGTTTTGGTCAGAGAATATACATTGTATGATTTTAATATTTCTCTATTTATTGAAACTTAGTTTGTGACCCAACATATGGTTTATCCTGAATAATGATCAACACACATTTGAGAAACATGTATCTTCTCTCTTTTTGCTGGGTTGCAGTGCTCTGTATATGTCTGTAATGTCTAGTTAGTTTAGTGTATTATTCAACTCTTCTACTTCCTTATTTATGTTCTGATTAGATGTTTTATCCACTATTGAGAGTGGTATACTAAAGTCTCCTACTATTAATACACAAGTTTCAATTTCTCCCTTAAATCTGTTAGTATGTGATTAATATATTTGGGGGCTCTGTTGTTAGATGCATGTATATTTATAGTTGTTACATCTGCCTGTGAATTGTCTTCTTTAACAGTATATAATGACCATCCTGTCCTTTGTAACTGCTTTTGGCTTTTTCTCTGTCCTTTGTAACTGCTTTTGAGTCCTCATTTTATATTTATTTACTTTTTTGAGTTTTACTATATTGAGTGCCTTCTCATTTCTACCTGGATATATATTTCATCCATTTTTCTTGTGGCTACCATGAATTTAAAATTCAGCATCCTAAATATATGACAATCATATGTTATTTGATATCAACTTAACTTCAATAGTATGCACATATACTTTTCCTATGCCTCTCTGCTTCCCACCATTTCGTACTTGGTTCCAGTTGTATCTTTGTACATTATATGTACAAAACCCCAGACTTATCATTACTTTTTATGTATTTGTATTTTATTACCTGTAGGAAGTAAGAAGCCAAGTTACATACCATACAATGCAATACAATAATTCTGGCATTTAAAATTACCCCACTGGTAACCTTTATTGCAGATCTTTATTTCTTTATGCTGCTTTGAATTGTTGCAGATCTTTATTTCTTTATGCTGCTTTGAATCACTGTCTAGCATTCTTTGCTTTCAGTGTGAAGAATTTCCTTTAG